>WOXC01004300.1:0-265161 GCA_011680675.1 Gymnobelideus leadbeateri
CAGAGCATAAAACATACCAAAATACAAAATAGTCCTCTTCTATTTAGCTTCCAAAGTGATATAGAAGAATGATAGAAAAGTCAGCAGAAGATGTTAAGGGTTATACAGTTCTTGGATTACATACAATATTAATTTAATAATGAATGCGAGGTGTCACAGTAGATAGAGCACCATCCTTCAAGTCAGGGGAACCTGGGCTGAAATCTGGTCTCAGACACTTACTAGCTGTGTGACCCTGGGCAAGTCACTTAACCTTGTTTGCCTAATAATAATAATAATAATGATAAATGTTCAGTGTATTGAGAGACTGTGTAGCAAAGTGGAAAGAAAGCTAACCTTGGAGTAGAGAAGACCTAAGTTCAAGCCCTACCTCTGACTCCTGCTGGTTGTGTGACCTTGGACAAGTTCCCTTGTTTAAAAATGTGATTTTTTTCTTTTTAATGTGTTCTAATCTGGTTTATGGTCAATAATTCATGTACAGTATGTCTTCTAGAATAAAAAATTTAGCTTCTGGGGACCAGATGTAGGATGTGGTTCAGATTAGTATGACAACTTTCCAAAAATGTATGCCAAGGAACCCATGAACATCTAAGAGATGCAGCAGGTAGATGAAAACTTAATGCACTGAGTATTGAAGCAGAGAAGTATCCTTTGTCACTAACCTTAGTGTCTATCCTTAGTACTTATGACAGCTCCCTCCTATGCCCCACTACTGTTTCTAAGGTGGGAAAAAGAAGGCAGATGGCCATACATTTCCCAATTTCACTACTTCAAATATCTGAGGAACATTCAACAAACATTTATTCAGCACTAGCTATAAGCAGAACCATGTGCTAGGTATTACCAGATGTATGAAGCTTACCAATGACACTGACCCTGCTCTCATGGAGGTCACACTGCCAAGTATATGTGCTGTTAAAGCATCTATAGATAAACAAGAATGGAAAAAAATGAGAAGGCGTGGATGGGATGGGATATCTCCTTGCATTTATTTTGTATGTGCATGCCTGTGTGTTAACACACATACACATATATACATGTTGCATGTCCCTCCTTCCCCCCCCCAAAATGCAAGCTCTTTGACGGAAGTGACTAGTTTACATTTGTTCTTTGTATCCCCAGTACCTTGCATAGTGCCTGACACAAAATGGGTGTTCAATAAATGATAGGAGAGGGTTGGTATTTTCCAATCCCAATCTCTAGCTGCTTGATTAAAGGAGTATAGACCTAGAGCAGGTTGGAATCATAGAGGTCATCACATCCAAATACCTTGATTTACTAAGGCCCAAGCAAGGGCAAGGGACTCCCCTAAGGTCACACAGGTTGTAACTGACAGAGTAAGGATTTTAACCCAGGTCCCATCACTCCAAATCTAGCTTTCCAATTTCAGCACTCTTTCCGCTGTACTTTTCCCATTTTGTCAAATGGATTACATTGGCCTGGAATGACTCCTCTATGCAACTATTTACTTATCACTTCAAACAAATCGCATAAAATTTGATCAGGTTGCAATTCCTGTTAATTTTCACAACACACTGTCAAAGAACAGTTGCTCTGGATTCTGAGCTATCCTGGGAAATGAACCTCAAGCCAGGCATGAGATCAAAAAGCAGGGACTGGAGCTGCTGTTCCGGAATGCCTCTCTCGCTCTGAATGGCTTTACGGGCACAGGCAGGGAGTAGCAAGTCCTCAGGCACTCAGAAGAATCTGCTGGACGAATAACACAGACCTGCAACCTGTGTGTGAACATTTGCTGAGAAGCAAGAACAGCCCTACCATAGAGAACAGCCTGTCCATATGTCTTCTTGGGCGCTGCCTGTGAGGAATGTTATGAGAGACTGCTGTGCATACACTGAAATCAGCAAGAGCTAATATTTTCCTATAGAGAGAAACCAATAGAGCATCTCTCCATTCGTGCAAGTATGGCTGGGAAGCAGAGTTGTCCCTGTGCACATCTGTGAAGCAAGCTAATTTTGTTTTCTGGATCCTTCTATTTCCCTTCCCCCAATTTAAACTGACCACTGGCTTCCAGGGGCCCCAATCCTGAGTATCTCACCTGGGCACCCTCCTTTCTGTCTCCCCACTGGAATTTACTGTATCCTGTCTCGTTGCCTCATGGCCCTAGAAGGTAAATGAAGGTGGTAAATTCATTCCCAATAAGATTGAATGTGTTGAAGGTTGTTACATAACATGTTTACATTTTAACCAGGGCCTCTAATTCCTTAACCCAAAGAAATGACTGATGGTCATTTCAGGCACTGTGAGATACTAAGGATTTAAAGGGCTGATCCCCCATGAACATATCTCAACACTTTCTCAACTCTCTTCATCAGCTCTGTCCCTTTAAATATGGAACATCTGTTCTAAACAATGGGAAACAACCTTGTTTGTACTCCTCTGATACACTTGAAATAATTCTGCATTTTGGTGTTGGGATACATGTCTATACCTAGATAATGAAAAGCACTCTGGACTAGAGGTCAGAAAAATCCAGCTTCAAATTCAGACTCCAACCCTCAACTAGTTTTTTGCCTCTGACAAATAACTTTATCTCTGAGCCTCAATTTCTTCACCCATAAAAAGGAGAAAATAATGTTTTCAGGAAAAGTACAGTGTAGTGGATAGAGACCTGGCCTCAGAGTCAAGAAAACCAGAGCTTAAGTTCAAACTCTGACATGTTTTCTGTGTGATGCTGGGTGTCACTCCAGCATGCCAAGAGGCAGTTTCCTATTTTAACTAATTATTTTTACTAACTAGATACTAAGTTTTTTCTTGGTTTCTGCATTGTTCAAGGCTTCTAGTACTCTCAGCCCTCCCTAAATCTGACTCCCTAGAACAACACCTTAGTTATGGCTCTGCTCCAACTAGAAAATGGTCAAGTAGACATTGTCTACTATTATAGCTCAGAGGCATGTTAAAGGGCTTGCCTATGATCTATCTGCTTTCTTTGTGCCTTGCAGAATTACTGTACTCAAAAAGAACCACTGGATTTCTGACAACCATCAGCAACGCTTGTGTCTACTTGCTATTTCTTAGCAGTAAACAGCTTTGCCACCACGCTGTGCTTACCAATCCAGTGTGTATAGTGTCCTTGTCACACCAGTCTTGCATAAAACAATCACTTTGGAATCCTGCTGTCATAGCCCCACTCCCTTACCCAAGTCAGTGAGGCTAAGCTGTAGAAAAGCATGTCCTTCATTGAAATGACCAGAGTGTCTCCAGAGTCTCGATGTTCGTGGCATATTTTTGTTTATGATATATTTGCCCCTTATGAATCTCAGGACATGCTATTTTAAAGAAGGATCGAATCTTAAAGTCAGCAAGGACTTTAGAGAGTAGCTATTATAACTCTCTCATTTTACAAAGAGGAAACAAAGTCACTGAGAAATGACTGGTTCAAGGTCACACCACTAAGTACTAGAAATGCTAGAAGAATGGGACCCAAGTTTATTGACTTCCAGTTTAAGGGTTTTTTTTCTATTATACTGCATTACTCATAGTGGAATAGCCAGTAAAATACTATCCTTTTTGCTAGGCTTTTAGTGCAGTTCCATTCTCAGTCTGCTCATCTTCCCCGGATATTTGCTTTCACAGTCAGTCAACAAGCATTTATTAAACATATTAAACCAGGCACTATGCTAAGCACTGGGAATACAAAGAAAGGTAAAAGACAGTTCCTGCCCCCAAGGAACTCATAGCTTAACAGGAACGACAACACACAAATCATTATGTACCAAAAAAACCCTATAAATAAGATAAATTAGAAATAATCAGCAGAGGGAAGTCATTAAAGGCGATCAGGAAAGACTTCTTATAGAAGGTAAGGTATTATCTCAGACTTGAAGAAAGCCAGGAAGAATGAAAGATAGAGGGTGGGAGAGAATATGTCCTACCTCCTCCCCTTGGCATGGGGTACATAGAGTAACATGCCTGGAGTTGAGATGTAGTATCTTGTTAGAAGAACATCAAGGAGCCCAGAGTAATTAAAATGCAGAGTGAATGGGGGGCCAGGGCCGGAGTCCGGGTAGGGGTGGTGAATAACATATAGGAAGATCAGCGGTGTGGGGTGGAGGGGCCTAGTTACAATCAGCTTTAAAGTTAAGCATAGGATTCCATATTTGATCCTGAAGGTGATAGGAAACCACATTGTAATTTACTGTGGAAGAGGCATGTGTCACATGTCACCTGTGCTTTAAGAAGGTCAGACTGATAACTGAGTGAAGGATGGTTCAGAATGGGGAGAGATTTGAGGCATGGAGAATCATCCTCCCTATATACACCAAATTTGTTCCTTGGTCTTGTTACAATTCTGTATTTGTCAGAGTCTAACTATAAGAAGACCTATATTAGGTGTTTAATAAATCATTTTTGCTTGATTGTTGATTGAAAGAAGCATCTACTATATATACCAACTATATGCCTACTAAGTTCTTATAGATATAAAGACAAAATTGAAAATTATCTTTGCCCTCATTAGCCCTCATTCTACTGAACATATAAATCCTCACCTATAAATTTTATTTAATAAACAATTCATCAATTCAACAAGCTTGAAGGCCCTACTGTGTGTAGAGCACTTTATTTGGGCTGGGGTAAGAAGAAAGGATAAAGATGACATGCTCCTTGCCTACAAGGAGTTTTTTTAACTCAATAATCACCCTTAAGAATGCTAACCCTCATATTAATTTAAATCACCTCTGATTTTATCAGTGTTAAAAAGTAAAACAACTTTATTACCTAACTCTGAGTCCTACTTTGGTTTCCTTGAAGGTGTTCCCGCTGGCATATTTATGCCTATATAGGTGAAGTGACTTGCTCTGTTTCATATAGGTAGTAAGCAGCAGATCCTATTGAGATCCTGAACTCAGTTCCTATGACTAGTACGTCAGTGTTCTTCCTACAATACTACACTATCTAGTTGGACTAGTTGATCTCTGAGATTTCTTCCAGCCCTAAAGCTATGGTCCTATGTTTCTTCCAACTTTAAGACCCTATGGTCCTATGTCTCTTTCAACTGTAAGATTCTATGACTAGCTATCAGAAAAATACAAAAGAGGGGCGGCTAGGTGGCGCAGTGAATAGAGCGCCGGCCCTGGAATCAGAAGGACCTGAGTTCGGAGCCAGCCTCCAACACTTAATCCGCACAAACAAAAACCTAGCCGTGTAACCTTGGGCAAGTTACTTAACCCCAATTGCCCTAAAGGGGCGACTAGGTGGAGCAGTGAGTAAGAGTGCCGGCCTAGGAGTTTGGATGACCCGAGATCAGATCAGGCCTCAGAAAATGAGCACCCACGCATAAATAATGACTAGCCGTGTAACCTTGAGCAAGTTACTTAACCCCAATTGCTTTAAAAACAAACAAAAAAAAAAAAGAAAGAAAAAAAAGAAAAATACAAAAGAAAAGTCATTAAGGGTAAGTATCATCTTGTGTGTAGTGAAAATGGAAAATACCAGCTAAGGGAAGGTTTGCCATCTTACCTTATCACCATTCCTCCTCTTCCCTCCCCTCAAAAATCTATGGGAGGGGCGGCTAGGTGGCGCAGTGAGTAGAGCATCAGCCCTGGAGTCAGAAGGACCTGAGTTTGGATCTGGCCTCAGACACTTAACACACACAAATAAAAACCTAGCTGTGTAACCTTGGGCAAGTTACTTAACCGCAATTGCCCTCCAAAAGGAAAAAAAAAACTATGGGAAATTCACCCCTTTTCTTCCTGCAACACTAGCACTTGTGAGGATTTCTTACAGATTCAACAGAAGAGTCGGTTCCCACCTCCTTCTCTCTTGACTATTGGGTGCAGGAAGGTATCTGAACATTAAATGTTCTCTCCTGAGGTTTCTCTCCCTGTTCTAGTCCCCAGAGGGAGTACTTTGCCATCTGTCTTCTTGGGTTGAGAGACAATGAAGTGTGAGCGCCAGTACTTTCAGTCTCTTCTTGGTTCCTTGGTGGAACAGTTGAATTTCCTGAGAAAGACTAAAGAATGGTTGTTCTTTGTCAACACTCAATTCACCCTCTTGTCACATTTTGAATCAATGGAATCAATGTGCCTATTTCTCTTCCTTCAAACTTTTTTATTTAATTCCCTTTCAAAGCTTGAATATCTCTGATGTTTACACAATAGCAACTTCTTTTTAATCACTCAGGGTAATAGAATGTATGTGAACATGAATTTGGAATGATGTGTATCTCTGACCAAACCTGTTATTTGGTTGATAAAGGGAACTTCTAATGAACTTCTGTAATGGAAATGCAGATTTAAAGATCTTCCCTGCCCCTAGGCCCTTTGATTGGCTTAAGAGACTTTGATTGGCTTTAAGAGACTGAAAACCTTCCTTGATTTGAAAATATGCTCTGCCTCCTAATAGGCTGAATGTGGTCACATGGAGCCTGTGGTGGGAGGCTTGGTTTTCAGGAATGACCACACCTTGATGCTGTGTGATTGGGCAGTGGATCAAAAGGGTGGTTACATTCTCTGAGCCAGGAGAAGGCTATATAAACCCTTAGGAGAGGCTTTGCTTTGGGGCTCACTTTGAGAAGTGTTGTGTGATTTGACCAGATGAGACTCTGGGAAGCTGTTGTTGAGAGCCCCCCGGCTTTGAAAACCCAGATGTTGATGCTTCCCTCTCTGGTAACTGTGATTTGGTGTTGATATAATGGTAGGACAGTTTGGAAGCCTGTCTGTTTAATCTGTAAGCTCTGTAACTCTGAAGTTTGGGGTGCTGACCTTTTTCCCCTGAACTAGGTAATGTATGTTTGTTTGATTAAAGTAAGCTTGTTAACCTATTTTGAGTTGCTTTCCTTTTGAAAAGCAGATCTAAGAACCTGTGTTGGCAGTCAACCTGGGGATATTGGGGTGCTTGCCGCTACAACTTCTCACTACCAATGCAGAGGAGCAAGTACTCTGCACTTTAAGGGTTCAGAGAGTTACCAGGGACACTTGGAAGTTGTCACCTGCCCAAGGTCAAGCACTGAGAGTTAGTATATGATATGGCTGAGACTCAAATTCAAGTTTTTTGACTCTGAGGCCAGCTTGCTAATCACTAAGCCTGGCTGCTTCTCTGATACAGCATACATAATCTTAGAAAACTGGATAAAAGAACAACATGGTATGGTTATTTCCATGGATCAAAGTCTTACCATTTCCTGAACATATCTAAAGCATCCAAGTCCTAGCTCTGCTACCAATTTGTAATCTGCATATCTCTGGGCAAGCAATTTCACCTTTCTGATTTCAATTTCCCATTCTACAAAATGAAGGACAAAATGATATCTAAAGTCCTTTCCAGTTTTAATAGTCCTGAAATATCCCTCTTCTCATCACTTACATAAGTTGCATCTTTCAGTGTCCATCTCCAATGCCATTCCTCCAGTGAAACCTTCCCTGACTATATCAGCCCACAATAGTCTCTCTCCTCTTTGTGACACAGTGAAGGGATCACTAGAGTGTGACTTAGAAAGCCTGGGTTCAAATCCCATCTTTGCCACTTACTACTCATGTGGCCTGATGCAAATCATTGACCCTCTCTAGGTCTCGAAGGATAATAACAGGTAGCATTTACATGGCACTTTGAAGTTTGCAAGGGCCTTTACAAATATTATCTCATTTGATCTTCATGACAACCCTGGGAATTGGTGCTATTAGTATTTCCCATTCTGCAGTCGAGGAAAGTGAGACAGACAGGGTAAGTGGCTTGCCCAGGGTCACAAGGCTAGAAAGTATCTCTGGGAAGATTTAAATTCAGGTTTTCCTAAGGCCTGGTTGGGTATTTCCTAGCTGCCTAAATATTTGTATGATCTTTAAAGTCCTTTGAAACTTAAATATGGTTATCATTTGAACTCCTGTAGGTCTTAATATCTGTACCATGTTTTTTGGCCTTTATTAAGCATTGCCTTGTTGATTAATTATCTTTTTCTTCCAGTTGCTGGGGCAAGGGGGATAGGTAGAGGCAGGGGTTTGGAATTTGTTTTTTCTTGATTAGACTATAAATTATTAGAAGGTAAAGAACATGTTCTCTATTTTATAACTGTTGAGAGGACAAGGAGCTCATAGGCACATCAGGGATTCTTAATAGAGAAATAGAACTAAGGTAAGGATGTCTAAAAGATACAAGAAGTGAGGGAATCTTAAGCGAGGAGAATGATTCGTCTTGACCTCCTTTTTATAGGAAAGCATAAAGGGAGCTCAAAAAGAATTTGAGACTATGAGGAGGCTGGATTTGATCAGGGGGAATTAAAGCAAGAAAGGAAGAGGTCATTGAAGTAAGAATAGGGTAAGGTAGTACAAGCATGTACTTCGGGGTGGTTTTCATTATTGCATTGTAAGCTATGCAGCAAGGTGGCCCTATGGATAGAGTGTTAGTCCCATAGTCAAGAAAGACCCGAGTTAAAAATCCTGCTTCAGCATTTTGTTGTTACTGTTGTTTTTCTGTTGTGTCCAGCTCTCTGTGACCCAACATGTTGGTTCTTGGTAAAGAAAATGGAGTAATTTGCCATTTCCTTCTCCAAGTCATTTTACAGTTGGGGAAACTGAGGCAAACAAGGTTTAGTGATTTATCCAGGGTGACACAGCTAGTAAGTGTCTGAAACCAGATTTGAACTCAAAAAAAGGAATCTTCCTGACTCCAAGCCTGGCATTCTATCCACTGAACCACCCAGATGCCCCTAAATGTGCAAACTATAAAATCTTAGACAAGTCCCTTAACATCTCTCAGGCTCAATTTATTTATTTTAATAAATACTTGCTTGTTGACTCATCTATAACTGGGAATATTAAAAAGCATCTACCTTGCAGTATTGTTATGAGGATCAAATGACATAATGTAGGTAAAATGCTTTGCAAACCATTAGCACTATATAAATGCCAGCTGCTGTTATGAATGGAGTTCAGTTTAAGCTTGGAGTCAAGTGCTGATCCATTTCCTCCTGTGGGTAGAGAGAACAAGCAAACAACAACAAAAACCCTTTATCTGATGCTTATATCAAAAAGCATCCCGGTTAATCTGGGTCCTGGGCCAAAACTGGAAGAGGAAAGGAAAGTCAACAGGCTCTCCACTCTCCTCACCCCCAAAGCTAACACAACTTACACTTCGAGATTCTCTGTCTCTGCTGATTGATTGACTGTAAGCAGATTCATCCCTCATACAGTTAAGAAAAAAAAAAACCTGCTGTTTTCTCCCACCCTACTAGGTAGAAACAGCTGGCTTTGGACCTCAGAGCATTCTTCCACAGGGCCTCCCTCGGGGTGGGTCCCTTGTCACTGTATTATAGAGGCTGGGGGCATAAATGCAGTACCCACAGCTTGCCATCTGGCTGGATCCTGCCAGGGCCAAGACTTCTAACACAGCAAATCCTCTCCTTGGGCTCAGCTGCTTATGGACACAACTTCACAAAGATAATCAAAACCAAGGGTGACCTGCTGACACAGCTAAGGACTGAGTTCCTGCTTCAGGTAAACAGTTTCTCTAGTGACAAAGAGATGTCCAGTTTGACACCCTTGTAGGTAAAGTTTCTGCAGGGGAGGGAGGGTTTGTTTGTTCAGGGTTCCCTGTGGAGCCAGGATGAAGCAGCTTTGGCCCGCTAGGTGGCACTGTTGCTCATGAATTCCAGCAAATTGACGATTCCTTTAGATGCCAAACCTAGTTTTTAGGGCTCAGTACCCTCCCTACCCTCTGATTATCTTGCAGTCAGAGAATAAGGACCTCAGAAACATAAGTGCTTTACTATATTTGTATTATTCCCAATGAGGGGGAAGGGGGAAGAACGTAGAATTAACTGCAGGGCTGCTTGCCTGAAATCCCCAGTTTTTGTTTTTGTTTTTTCTCCAGGGAGGGAAATAGAAAAAAACAACTCTTGCCCACGTATTGGTTGAGGTTCCTTGAGTATAGACTGCTTTCTTATACTTGTTTTGCATTTGTATAGTTTAGCCGTGATTAACTGGAGGTAGAGGGGGGTGGGCTGGAGGGGGAGAGTGGAATTAGAAGGCTAAAAGAAAATCAGGACAATTCAAGAAATATTCCTAGAAATGGCAATGAATCAAAATTTAATACGATAGCTTCTCCAGGAGGAAGAAGACCTGAGTTCAAGTCCCCACGCAGCCTTCAGCTAAGTGTGCAACTTTGATTAAGGTCTAACTTTTGCATTAAGGGCCTTTGTTTCTTCATCTATAAAAAGAAAAAGTTGGTCTATAAGGGGTGGGTAATCTGCAGCCTCGAGGCCACATGTGGTACTCTAAGTTTTCAAGTGTGGCTCTCTTACTAAATCCAAACTTCACAGAACAAATCCCTTTAATAAAAGAATTTGTTCTGTAAAACTTGGACTCAGTCATAAAGCTGCACCCAAGGACCTAAAAGGACACATGTGACCTCAAGGCCATATGTTCTCCACCCCTGGTCTAGATGATATCTTAAAGTCCTTTTCATTCTGATATTATATATTCTAATCTTCCTCCCAGATCTGTCATTCTCCGTTGTCAGTCCTAAAGTCCCTTCTAACTCTGATCGTCTATAGCCTATAATTTATTTTCATCTCTACCAACTGAAATCAGTCACTAGATCTTTCAATATAGCTATAGAGGCCTCATCTCTAAAGGGAGCATGAAGCAGTGCTTTGACCCCAATGGGGCATTTAGGGACATATGGATCCAAGAAAAAGTACCTTTTCTGGCTACTAACATTTTATGTACCCCATAACTACTTCTTGGAGTCTATTAGCATAAAATTCTGCATCAGATCCAAATCTTAAAGTACCATATAAATGTTAGTATTGTTTGTTTTTTTTAACTTGGACATCTACAATCTCTTAACTGCTCAGTTGTACCGTCTTTTTCAACCCCATTTGGGGTCCTATTCCAAAGATACTGGTTTAATTTACTTTTCTTATTTGTTTCCTTTAGGGGGAAGAGGCAGGGAAGATACCTGTGCTGTGATTTCATTAGTACAGGGAATTTCTGGATGAGGAAACTCCTTTTATGTATCCGAATATTCTCTGTAATTTTTTATCTTAGCAAGTTCCCTGGGGTCTGAGAAAGTTAAATGACTTGTTGAGAGTCACATAGTCAGAATGTGTCAGAGGGAAGACTTGAACTCTGGCTCCAAGGCCAGCTCATCTCCTGTGTCCTACTCAATATTTTCTGTGTCTGTATCTGTCTATTCATCTTTCAGATGGGCAACTCTGGGAAGTTATCAATAAACAAAAGTTGCTGTTGTTGTTGTTTTATGTTCTTTTCAATTGTACCCATTCAGCAAGCATCTATTAGCAGATAAGATATACCATATACTTTGTTAGGTACTGGAGCCACAAAGGTCAAAAAAGGAAATAACTTCCTGCCCTCAAGAAAGTTACATTCTATTAAAATAAAATAATATACACAGATAAGTTTAAAAATAGTAAAAAAATTAATTCAAAGTAAATAGTAAGGGGATGGTAGGGTGAAGCCTAATTTAAAATGAGCTTAGGAAGCCAAAAAGGTAGAGTTCCAATGATGATAAAGCTGCAGGCACCATCCCTTCTTTGAAGTTCCTTTTCATTCAGAAAAGAATGGGGAAAAAATCACAGCTTATCAGTCTTTAGTTTGTATGTTGAGAGGTTACAAATGGAGAAGGGCATGCATTAATTCTTAAAGAGACTTGTACAAATGGTCTCCCCAGGAATTGGTTCAAATAATCATATGTATTCCTTGTAAGTGGATCTACTCTACCTTTATTCTTAGGAACAGCTCCCAGCATTGACCCCAACAATGCAGTGAAGGTCAACATAAAATAGGTTCTCGGGTTTGGAAAATGAACCCATAAACACTTTGTAGCCCCAGGTGCATAAAGGACAAAACTCACAGTGAGACATCTCATTTCTCCATCCAGGTAATTAAAATGGTTGGGGTAAAAGCTAACTTGTCTTCTTCATTTAAATCTCTGTCACACTTAGAAAAGAATGAATACTGAGTAAAGTGAGGTTACAAAATTTGGAAAATCTAATTAGAATGATAAATGAAGATTATTTAGATTGAAAAAGACAGGCTTAAATGCAAAACTTAATAACAGTACCAGGGTAAGTCAGTAATCTATCTCATTATTCTACAAGCATACCACTAGTATAAACTGCTAATGTGTAACCCTTCTTGAATCATGAATCTTTTTCTTGAGGACCTACTATGAGTAAGGCACTGTGTGCTGGTTGCTTTGGAAGAGGTATGAGACTTGGAAACAGAGAACCTTGGTGAAAATCCTGGATCTGACAATTATTCTCTGTGTAACCTTGATTAAGTCACTTTTATCGCTATAGGTATCAACTGCCTCATCTGATGGGACTAAAAGATATTATGTATATGACATGGTTTATAGAGCTCAAGTCACAATACAAATGTATGTGATTGTTACTATTAAGTACCATTACATGGAAGGCACTGAGCTAAGCATTAGTTATAAAAAAAATAAAAACATGGTTATCCCTACCCTCAAATAGCTTCCATTCTACTAGAAAGGGGGGAGGAAGGCATACAAAACATACAAAAGTAAATAAAGACAAATCACATATCAAGTCATACAAAGTAGTTTGGGGGAGGGGAGGAGTGGGAGAATGCTAACAATTGGGAGCAGGGAGCAGGAAAGGCTGTGGGTAGCAGGTGGCATCTGCCCAGCACTTTGGAGAAAGCTAGAGATTCTATATAGTGCCAGTGAGGAACGTACTCTATGTAAAGGCATGAAGATGGGAGATAAAATTTCATGTACTAGGAATTGTAAATAAGGGCACTTAGACCAGAAGAAAGAAAAGGAAGGGAATAAGAATTTATTAAGAACCTACTATATGCCAGGCATTGCACTAATCATTTTGCACATAAACATAAAAAAATAAGTTTAAGCATCAGCATAAGGAATTCAGATTGAATATGAAGAAATGTTGCAAAGAATATTAGCCATTTGATCCACTAATTATGCTTAGCTATTTTTCATTGTTTCAAGGAATGGTTCAAGGTGGGAAGGGGCTGTTAAGAGGTTACTGCAATGTAAAGAAAAAAGGGCATCAATAAATCATTTTTAAAAAAAGAAAAAATCAAATTATGATTCAATGGTGCCACATCTCCAAAAAGGTTAGGAATCAGGCCTCTAGGGACGCTATGTGTCAAGTCTACTTGAACTTCTCAGTACAAGAACAGCTGGAAAACAGGGTAAATTGAAATTCTGCCAAGCACACACAAGTACTGAAACATTAGGGGTATTATCCAAGGTCACACAATAAGTCTGTGACAAAGACAGTGAGAACTGGAACCTTAGATTTTTTTTTCAAGTTTAGCAATTCAACAAATGTTCATTATTTGACCACTACATGCAAAGAATGTGCCTGGTGCCAGCTTCATTCTGGTAAAATGAAAATAACACTGAACTTGGGAGTCAGAGGACCCCAAGTTTGAATCTGGGTCCTAATATATACTCTGTGAGTACCCAGTCACCTAACCTCTCTGAAACTTGTTTCCTCCTCTGTGAAATGGGAACAATCATACTTAAACTACTTATCTTGAGGAGTTGTTAGAAGTAAAGAGTAGATAGTGGCATAGGACCCAGAGGCAGCAAGATATGGGTTTGCATCTTGCTTCCAACATTTACTAACTTGTAACCACTGGCAAATCACTTCACCACTTTGACCTCATGTTTCCTTGACCTTAAAATGGAAGTAATAACTGTCATACCCTCTTGACAAGGTTGTTGGAAAATTTAAGTGAAATAACATACTTTGCAAACCTGTATATGTGAAATTCTTCAAGTGCCAAATAAATCTCTTCTACTACTATAATGTATGTTATCATTGCCTGAACAATATAGAACCTGTGAAAGGCAATGAAATATTATAGATAGAGAACTGGTCTTGGAATTAGGAAGATCTGGGGTCAGGAATTAGGAAGATCTGTGGGATCCTGGTTAAATCAGTGTACCAGGTAATTCTTAAAAACTCTGAGTTGCAATACTGTTGTTAATGCGCTTTTTGGCATTTCATCACTAGTGACATTTGTTTGTATGTTGTCTCATCCATTAGATTATAAACTCCTATGGACCAAGAATTGTTTTTGCCTCTTTGTATCTCCAGCTCTTAGCACAGTGCCTGACACATTGTAGGTATTAATAAATTTTATTGATTTATTAACTGATTGATGAGGTGATTGAGCCACGGCTCTCTGTGTTGTTATGCATTGTTAACTTCTTTACTACTATGATAGAATAGAATTACTGGTTTGGGGATTTGGTTATCTAAATAAATGCTTTGCTTCTATCCGCTATATGGAGAATTTCTTATATTTTTCAATCAAGCACCATGGAATATTTATAGTCACAGTTTTTATAGTCATTATGTGAGCTATAAATATTGCATTGGCACTACAATAATTTATAGTCAAGACATTTCCTGGAGCACTGAGAAGTTAGATGACTTACCCATGGTCATACAACTAACATGTGTCAGAGGTAGACTGTGATTCCATGTCTCACTCTCTCTGCAGTTAGATGTATTCCTACCTGTTTTGTCACACTGACTTCAATACTAATTTTTAAAATATGAATAGATGATAATGCCAATAGCAATAGTAATGTCTAGGGGCGGCTAGGTGGCGCAGTGAATAGAGCGCCGGCCCTGGAATCAGAAGGACCTGAGTTCGGAGCCGGCCTCCGACACTTAATCCACACAAACAAAAACCTAGCCGTGTAACCTTGGGCAAGTTACTTAACCCCAATTGCCCTAAAGGGGCGGCTAGGTGGTGCAGTGAGTAAGAGTGCCGGCCTCGGAGCTGGGATGACCCGAGATCAGATCCAGCCTCAGAAAATGAGCACCCACGCATAAATAATGACTAGCCGTGTAACCTTGAGCAAGTTACTTAACCCCAATTGCTTTAAAAAAAATAGTAATGTCTAGCATTTATATAGTACTTCATAGTTTGTAAGTGTTTTACAAATATTAGCTCATTTGATCTTTACAACAACCCTGGGAGGTAGGTGCTATTATTACTTCCATCTTTCAGATACGGAAACTGAGGCAGAGGGGTTAAATAATTTCCCCCAAATCAAGAGATTAATAAGTAGAAAAGCCACTAGTCCAAGCCATGACTTTAATTAGACTCATAATGTGTATATCTTCCTCCTACAGCACCCTGCCTTTCCTGTGATCTATAAGGATTATGCTATATTCACACTAGAAACTGTCTATAAGCTGAGACCAATAAGAATGAGATAAACTTGTTAGACATAAAGTATCGAGAAAGAATAAAAACATAGAAGAAAAGAGGGGCTAAAGAGGAAAGGAAGCAAGAGAAGAAAGGATGGGACTTTTTTTTAAAGGGCAACAATCATCAGGAACACAAGATCGTTTTGGTTTTGACATGTAGTTCATACCTGCTGAAAGCAAGCTAGAGAAAAAGAATTGACTTAGAATCACAGCTTTGATGGAAAGCTTTGTGCACTGAATCCTAATCCACACTGATCTGGGTTCTTGCAAAAAGAAACATGCCTGATAGCAGATTACAACATGAGAAATTGGTATGTTCTTAGAAGGGATTTCTTTCTGCTTATTTGTCTTCAACCCACAATATCTATCTACCAGAGACACGGCAGAAATAGCACTAGAAAGCCTAAGCTCTCTGGCAGGTCCTGCTGCAGCAAAGGATATTAAAGGGGTTGACTTCTCTCAGCTGCTCTCCATAAGCTTTGTCAGGACATGAGACAAAATCAATCCACTCTAAGAAGCTTTCTCTGACTAAATTAGATCAATGCAGCACTTCATGGCTATCTTGATTCATGCAATTTACCTTCCCCACCTTCCAATAACTACCCCCAGGGAAATGCACACATTATAATTAAATGCCAGATCATATTAACCCTTAGATTCATTAAGTATGCTTCTGTTTGTGTCTCTGTTATCAAAACTAATCATTTGACAATCAACATGATTTGCTTATCTAAAATACTGGTTGAGGTAAATTCCATGGAATGATAGATAAGATGTAAAATTCATTGGTGTTTATGCAATGTAAATATTATATTCTACTTTTGGTCTTATGGGTGAAAATTCCTTTAAAAAACACAAAGCTGAAAGTAAAATGTAAATAGAATACAATGTAGAATTTAAGATGCGTATTCCCATAATCTGGACATTTTCTTTAGTATTTGATATATTTAAATATAAAAACTGGGCATAAATCCATTTTATATTATAATATATACATTGATATAATAGTAAGTCATTTATATTTTCACTTGGCCTTTTTCTCCATTGACAGA
Organism: Gymnobelideus leadbeateri; assembly: GCA_011680675.1. NCBI lineage: Eukaryota > Metazoa > Chordata > Mammalia > Diprotodontia > Petauridae > Gymnobelideus > Gymnobelideus leadbeateri. The sequence goes on from WOXC01004300.1 coordinate 16,252, forward strand.
AATACACACCCATACACACACGTATGTGGGTCTGGGGGAGGTATGGATGTGTGTATGTGTATCATATATATAGTCAGAGATAATAGAACAAACCTGTTAGTCCATATATAGACAACACATTTTATATTGCCACATCTGGTTTATATACAATCTAAGTAGGGCCTAGGATCATACTCAGATTGATTTATGTGCACACAGCCGCCTATACTACTCTTCCCTCTCATTCATTTGTAAGTGGAAAAGAGAAAATAAGTGTGAGAGGGTATGGAATTTGTACTTAGTCCCCATCATCCTGGAAAGTAACTTTCTTTGTAAATATACAATTTACCCAGAAATATTGGGCAGGTAGGTAGTGAATGAATAGAGTGCTGGACCTGGAGTCAGGAAGATTTGGGTTCAGCCTTAGACACTTACTAGCTGTGTGACTTTAGACAGGTTACTTAACCCCTATTTGTCTCACTTTCCTCATCTGTAAAATGGGGATAATAATAGCACCTATTCCCCAGGATTGTTGTGAGGATCAAATGAGATAATATTTGAAAAGCATTTAGCACAGTGCCTGGCACACAGTAAGAGTTATATAGATGTTAGTTACTATTATTATTATTATTTGAGGAGGAGAAGAAGAATTTTTTTGTATAAATTTTAGGAAACCTTTCCTAAAATTGAAGGCCACTTCTGATAATTCACTGTAGCATGGACATAAGCCTGACAGTCAAAAGCCATGCTAAAAGAGCACAACAGTTTAAGTCCCACCAAGATGGGGAAGTTTTGACAATGGGTCAGACATGAACCAGACCCATGGACCATAGAGGCTAAGTTTAGAAAGGTTCCTTACTGGAAGATAATATCAATGACTTTGACTTTAAGCAGAGATGGAAAAGAAATAGGGGCAAGTACAGGTGATAATGGATATATCCAAAAAATATAGTTTAATGCAATTTTTAAAAAGTGTGTTAGGAATACTACTTCTCAGGATGATCTGAGGCTATTGAGGAAAATTCAGGAAAAAAAGAGATAGAGGGTCTCATACTTTGTATTGGCAAAGTATTGTATTGTATTGTATTGTATTGTATTGTATTGTATTGTATTGTATTGTATTGTATTGTATTGTATTGTATTGTGGCAAAAAAGAAGGGAGAGAATAGAGTCTCCAAACTCTAGGCCAGTGTGACACCAAGCAACACAGCACACCTGAGGGCTACTACTGCGAATAATTTTAAGAGTCTAATGACAAGGTATAATGAACACTCTATTCAGAACTAAACCTTATAACAATATAACAACTTATTATCAGAGTAGCCACATAGCCTTAAACAAAACATATCATTCAGTAAATGATGTAATACTCAATATGTAATATGGAACACAGCATATATCATTGTATTCAATATATAACATTCAATATATAACATAGCATGACATATCCCCCACTTTATACATTCTTTATACAATCAGGGGGTCCCAGGTGAGGATCTGCCTTAGCACAACACATCCTTAAGGTGTAGCAGAAAACACAAACACACTCCACCCCTAGGTCACAGTAGGTTACAGTCCCTTCAATCAATACAGAGTGTCCAAGTAAAGTTCTCTTGAGGACCTCTTCTCCTCACACTGCTGTTGCAGGGTCCCACCTAGCACTCTCACTGCTCCTGCCTTGCTGCAAAGTTTTCATCTTTCATTCAAGGGGGCTGAATTCATGGGCCACCTGGGCTCTTGCCTGGGTTCACACCCAGGCAGCTCTCCATTCTCTCTCCTTGTCTCAGTTCATGGGGATTGCTTCACTCCAAGCTCTTCCTGCTCCTACCTGACAGCAGGCTCCAGGGCCTCCTGCCCCCAGCTTCTGTCTCTGGGAAAACAAAACTTAAAAGGGCAACAACAATATTTACACACATTACCAGCAAGTCATCTCATTTCACTGTTAAAACTCTTTGATAACAGCTCTTAAAAGGCGCTCAAGCTAAGCATCCTTCCCCTGGGAGGGTCTCAGCCCTTCACTTCAATTCACGTTAACAACTGGGAGGCTTCTTCAGGGATCCTCTGCTGCTGCCACTAGGCTTCTCAATGCTCATTTTCTTCTTCATCTTCATTTTCTCTCTTCATTTTCCATTTTCTTCTTCTGGGTTCATATTCACAGCCAGAGGGGCCTTTTAACAATGGCTACCCAGAATCTAGTCCTCTTCTTCTCAAGAGTTCTCAGGCAAAGTATTCTTCCAGTGAGTGAGCCCCAAGGTGATATCAAGCTTCCAGTTTATATAAGGTTTTACCCAGCATCTGATTGGCTCAGTGCAGAGAGCCCAGGTCATAGCCCACATTCATAGTACCTAATTGGTTCAGCCCATGGCTTAGCTCAAAAGCACCTGACAGGCTTAGCACCCAAAGGCATGAAAGCCCTGCCTCAGCAACTAATGTGCTATATCTGTGGATTACCAGGGATTAATCACTTCAGAGTACAATTTAGCCTGATGCTGGGAAACTGAACTCCAAAAGAAAAATAGCAAAAATAAAGTCCCATTTTGCTTGCACTTATGTCCAGTGAGCTTGATTTCTGTCCTCATAAAAATTCTAGAATGTATCATTCAAGTAGTGGTTGGTAAAGATGTAGAGACAAGGAAGCAGTGATAGCAAAGTGCTAGCATAATTTCATCCAAGGATGTGCTGGTAGATGTTTAACAACTGGTTCTCTGAAAACACACAACACACACTCCCTAGTTTAATCATTAACAATTTCTCTACTACTTTCTCAAGTCTAGACAATCAACAAAACAATAAATCAAGCCCTGATGTGTAGCTTTAGACGATTTCTAAGGTGTAAGTGCTCACACTGAAGAGAGGTGACTCGAACATATCTCTGGTTGCATCAATACACTTCCATTTATTTTGTATGCATCTTGTACATATAAACTTATATTGCCATGTTCATTAGAATTTAAGCTTCATAGAGGTAGGTGCATATGCACACATGTGCACACATGCATGTATGTATATATCTGTTTATATACATGTTTTATACATACACATAGATGTATAATATATAAATATACATATACTATATACACACACATATACATGTGCACACACATGCACGCACACACACATATGCACACACACATTTTTTTTTCTTTGCATCTCCAGGACTTAGCGGGCAACTTGGCACTTGGTAAGTGCCAAATAAAAGCTTGTTAGTTGATTGAAGGACAGGTCATGCCTTCCTGAAGTTGTTTACTTCTATGATAGGGTTGTTTTTTTTTTTCCTAAACCGGTAAATCAGGAGAATGTTGTACAAAGAACAAACCTAGATTTTGTCAAAATATTTTATAAAATATCTCATGATGTTCTTGTGGAAAACATGGGCTAGATAAACTGCCTTCCTTACAGGAGTAAGTTTGGTGCAACAGAAAGACCACTGGACTAGGAGTCAGGAAAGTTCATATCCAGACCAAACCATGTCACAGACAAACAGCTTTACTTTGAGCAAATCAATTCACCTTTCTGGGCCTCTGATTTTTTTTAACTTTTAGGGCTGAAGGTGATTTTCCTCAACTTTTGAAACTCAAAGCAACCTTTGAAGGTTATCTAGTTCAAAACTTTCAGCTTTACAAATGTACAAAACAAGCCCAGTGAAATGAACTGCCTAAGGTCACATGCAACATCTTGGTAGGGCCAGGATTAGAAATCACCTATGACACTGACTCCTTCCACTGGGCCAACTAATATCTAAGATGTTCTTTCAGCTCCAAATCATGATCCAGGAAATACCTTCCTTCTCTACTGCTTTATAGCCTAGTCATAGACCCTCATTCAGAACCTTGTCACCTCTTCCCTGCAATCTGCAACAGCCTCCTAATTGATATTGCTAAGTCTCTCTCCTATCCAGTCTATCCTCCACAAAGCTGCCATAGTGATATACCTAAAGCAAAAGTCCAACCATGTCATTACTCTGCTTAATAAATCCCAGTGGCTCCCTCTTACCTGGAGGCTCAAATACAAGTCCTTCTGCTTGCTAGAGCAGCTACGTGTATAGTAGATAACAGTGCCTTTCCTGCAGTCAGGAAGATTCATCTTCCTGAGTTCAAATCTGGACTCACACACTCACTAGCTATGTGACCCCTGGACAAGTCACTCAATCCCATTTGCCTCAATTTCCTCATTTGGTAAAAGGAAATAGAGAAGGAAATAGCAAACCACTCCAATATCTTTGCCAATAAAACCCCAAACAGGGACACAAAGAGTTAGACACAACAACTGTTTGACATTAAAATCCATTCAAAAATCTGACTTCAGCCTAGATTTTCATATTATTAGACATTTCTCACCTATATATACTCTTTGGTCTAATATGTCTGTCTAGCTAACTGTTCCTCACATATAATATTCTATGTCCCATCCTTGACTCTTTGCCCTAGTTGTCCCTATGACTAGAATCCCTTAGTGCCTTCAAAGTTCAACTAAAATCTTACCTCCTACATGAGACCCTTTCTCAGGTCCCCCAACTGATTGCATTTCACCTACCAAATTTTCTTGTACTTATTTTGAACATATTTTGTATTGTATGTAGACATAAGCATTTTTAACAACCAGCTCTCTGAAGAAAAGTACTAAAAATGTTCTTAAGTTTTTATCATCATTAACATTTTCTCTATCACTTTAACACTACACACAAAAAAATCAAGCCCTTATTTGTAGCATTTGCTGATTTCAAGGTATAAATGCTAATACTGGAAGATTAACAATTGGATCTTGCAAGCCAGTGGTATGAACTGGCTTCAGCACATTTTTATATATGTGTTTGTGTTGTTTTTCCAAATGGAATGTAAGCACCTTTAGGGAAGGGGCTATTTCATTTTTTAGTTTTATATCCACACTGTCTTGCAAGGGCCTGGAAGACAGGTGCTACTTAATAAATTCCTTTTTAATTGATTTATAGGACCTTATAGAAGTTAAAATGTTATTTTTTTATAAGATAGAATCTATTCATGAAATTAACTGTTTCCTCCCCTGGAGACACATTTTTATTTTTAGCAGTTATCACTCAGTGACCCAAGAACTTGATGTTATCAGTATATGTACTCTCTGTACTGATGATGTAGATCATGGCACATGTACAGCTTGGGCACAATGTTCTCCACTTAGCTCAGCTCTTTGCACAAGTCCTGGTGTTATGGGAATGGGATCTAAGATCTTCCCTGCCCCTAGGCCCTTTGATAGGCTTAAGTAACTCTGAGAACCTTTCTTAATTTAAAAACATACTCTGCTGCCTAATTCACTGAATGTGGTCACATGGAACCTGTGGCAGGAGGCTTGTTTTTCCCAGGAATGCCCACACCTTAATGCTGTGTGATTGGGCAGTGGGTCAAGAGAGTTGTGTCATTCTCTGAGCCAGGAAAAGGCTATATATACCCTGATTTGTTTGGGGGCTCACTTTGAGAAGTATTGTGTGATTTGACTAGACAAGACCCTGGGTAACTGTCAAGACCCCCTGGCTTTGAAAACCCAAATGTTGGTGCTTCCCTCTCTGGTAACTGACTAGGTATGAATGTAATGGTCAGGCAGATGGAAGCCTGTCTGCTGATTGTTTCTCTGTCTATATTTTTTGTCTGCTTGTAACCTCTGTATTCTCTGAGGTTTGGGGTGCTGATCTTTTTCCCCTGAACTAGGTAAATGACATATGTTTGATTAAAGCAAGATTGTTAACCCATTTTGAGTTGCTTTCCTTTAGAAAAGCAGATCTAAGAACCTGTGTTGGCAGCCACCCTGGGTATGCTGGAGTACTTGCTGCTACACCTGGCTAATACTCAGTGCTTAATAAATGGTCATTGATTGATTCGAGAGAGCCGCTGTGTCCAAAAAGATTATCAACTTGTGGACACCTGGTGGTAAGCCTCTCCAAATCTAACTGGCTATTTCTCATATGACAAGTATGTAGTTCATCACTGGGCTGGTACTCAAAATGTTTCCGGGTTGGCAGGACCTGCCAGAGCTTGGAACTCTATCCTTCTATCCCACTAGCATAGAATATGACAACCATTTTGACATTCTGCTTGAGTAACCAGGAACATTTCATACCATACTGAGATATGAGTTCTGAATTTCAATGGAGAATGTTGACATATTACCATATTTAATTAAAGTATTAACAAAATTATTAAGTATATTAGTATACTTCTTATAAATAAGAAGTATAGAAAGTATATATATACATATATAAATATATAAATTAAGCAAATAAGTAGTAAGTAGGTAAAGTGAAATTAATAAAGTATTAATTGAAACATAAAATTTAACTTTATAAAATTTATTAAATTTCCTTTAAGAAAATATGGGTTTTATTTAGTGGTCTAAGAAGAAAAAGTAGCTTTTTTCCCTTTATGGTGAAAGCTAAACTTGGAATGAGACATCCTGAGTTTGAATCTCTGCCCTGTACCTTACTGCTTGTATGACCTTAGGCAATCCTGAAGACCTCAGTTTCCTCGAATATAAAATGGAAGGCTGACAGGAAGAGTCTATTACACCAGACTGGGAGTGGAGCATGTCCCACATGGACTGTGCCAGCACAGACTGGCTAGGAGGAGACCTCAGGGGAATGAATCTCTGGCAGCTGTGGCAGTTTCCAGTCTTTTCAACCTACAAACCCCAAAGAGAAAGTAAAAGGTCAGTGGGGAATCTCTGTTGGATCTGGGTGAGAGAAAAGTGCAGTCCAGCCCCTGTGCCCACAGTGGTGGAGGTGCCAGCAGCTGTAGTAGCAACAATAGCAGGGGCAGTGGCAGCATCTGCTTCTGGAGCTCCAGGCCCACAGATAGTAGGCGGACCAAGTGATTGACCAAACGACACTTGTAGGAATCTCTTTGCTGGTGCTGAATTGGAATTATCTTTCTTTGCCCTGCTTGGATCTGGATCACAGTCTTAGGTGGCAGTCCTGGGGTAAGTAAGGAGGAAGGCTGGTGTGGCAAAGCTTTCGGCAGCTCTGGAGATGGAGTCCTCCTCACGGTTCTGAGGCAGGTGCCTAGAAGGAACTCTGACAACAGCTACATGAAACTCCAGAAATTTGGGACACAGCACTCTCCACTCTGGAAGCAGAGTTTTACCATGGCAAAGAGCTCAAAAGCCAAGTAATTAGCTAGGAACATGAGCAAACAGAGGAAAAGAAATCAAACTGTAGAATGATTCTTTAGTGATAAAGATGATCAAAACATAGACCAGAATAAGACAAAAAAGTCAAAACTCCTGCATCAAAAGCCTCCAAGAAAAATATGAATTGGTCACAGGCCATGAAGGAGCTCAAGGAGGATTTTGAAAATCAAGTAAGAGAAGTGGAGGAAAAATTGGGAAGAGAAATGAGAACAATACAAGAAAATCATGAAAAGCAAGTCAACAGCCTGCTAAAGGAGATCCAAAAAAAATGCTTACAAAAATAACAATTTAAAAAATAGACTAACTCAAATGCCAAAAGAGGTCCAAAAAGCCAATGAAGAAGAGAATGTCTTAAAAAACAAAATTGGCCAGATGAAAAGGAAATTCAAAAGCTCACTGAAAAAAAAACAATTCCTTCAAAATTAGGATGGAACAAATGGAAGCTAATGAATATAAGAAATCAATATACCATAAAACAGATCCAAAAGAATGAAAAAATAGTAGACACGCTGAAATATCTCTTTGGAAAAACCACTCGCCTGGAAAATAGATCCAGAAGAGATTATTTTTAAATTATTGGAATACCTGAAAGCCATGATCAATAAAAGAGGCTAGACATCATCTTTCAAGAAATTATCAAGGAAAATTTCCCTGATATTCTAGAACCAGAGGATAAAATAGAAATTGAAAGAATCTACTGATCACCTCTTGAAAAAGATCCCCAAAAGAAAACTCCTAGGAATATTATAGCCAAATTCCAGAGTTCTCAGGTCAAGGAGAATATATTACAAGCAGCGAGGAAGAAATAATTTGAATATTGTGGAAACACAATCAGGATAACACAAGATCTAGCAGCTTCCACATTAAGGGATTGAAAGGCTTGGACTATGATATTCTGGAGGTTAAAACCAAGAATCACCTACTCAGCAAAACTGAGGATAATACTTCAGGAGAAAATATGGAAATTCGATGAAATAAAGGACTTTCAAGCATTCTTTTTTTTTTTTTTTTTGCTTTTTGGAGGTCAGTTGGGGTTAAGTAACTTGCCCAAGGTCACACGGCTAGGTTTTTAGGTTTTTGTTTGTGTGTGTGTGTTAAGTGTCTGAGGCTGGATCGGAACTCAGGTCCTTCTGACTCCAGGACCGGTGCTCTACTCACTGTGCCACCTAGCTGCCCCTATTTTCAAGCATTCTTGATGAAAAGACCAGAGATGAACAGAAAATTTGACTTCCAAATACAAGAAGCAAGAAAAGCATGAAAAGGTAAACAGGAAAGAGAAATCATGTTTACATTCCTACATGAAAAGACAATATATGTAACTCATGAGACTTCTCAGTATTAGGATAGTTGAATGGAATACATACGTAAATGTATAAATGTACATATGTATATATGTATGTGTGTATATATATATGTATATATATATACATATATATAGGTATGTATAGGTGTGCATGTGTGTATACATAGACAGAGGGCATAGGGTGAGTTGAATATGAAGGGATGATATCTGAAAAAATAAAATTAAAAGGTGAGAGGAATATATTGGGAGAACGAGAAAGGGAAAGATAGAATAGGTTAAATTATCTCACATAAAGGAGGCAAGAGAAAGCTGTTACAATGGAGGGAAAGAGCAGGGAGGTAAAAGGGAATGAGTCAACTTTACTCTCATTGCCCTTGGCTTAGGGAGGGAATAACATACACACTCAATTGAGTATCTTACCCTACAAGAAAGTAGTGGGGAAGGTGATAAGAGGAGGGGATGATAGAAGGGAGGATAGATTGGGGAAAGGGGTAGTCAGAAGGAAACACTTTCGAAAAGGGACAGGGTCAAAGGAGAAAATAAAATAAATGGGGGACGGGATAGGATGGAGGGAAATATGGCTAGTCTTTCACAATATGACTACTATGGAAATGTTTTACATAACTACACATGTATAACCTATATTGAATTGCCTGTCTTCTCAATGGGAGTAGGTGAGGAGGGAATATGGGAGAGAATCTGGAACTCAAAGTTTTAAAAAACAAATGTTAAAAAAATTGCTTTGGGGATGGCTAGGTGGTGCAGTAAGAGCACCAGCCCCGGAGTCAGGATGACCAGGGATCGGTTCCAGCCTCAGTACTTAGCACCCACACATAAATAACTAGTTGTGTAACCTTGAGCAAGTTACTTAACCCCAACTGCTTTTAAAAAAAAAGGAAAAAAATTGCTTTTACGTATAACTGGGAAATAAGATACACAGGCAATGGGGTATAAAAATCCATCTTGCCCTACAAGAAAGTAAAGGAGAAGGGGGGAAGGGGCAGAGAAATTGGGGGGATATAAGAGAGGGCAGACTGGAGGAAGGGGTAATCAGTATGCTTGCCATCTTGGGGTGGTGGTAGGGGAGAGATGGGGAGAAAATTTGGAACTCAAAACCTTGTGGAAATGAATGTTGATAACCAAAAATAAACTGATATATGAGAGGTGAAAAAGACGAGTTCAAATCCAGCCTCATACACTGAATAGCGGCGTAAAACAAGTCACTTACCTGCTTTCTGCCTTAGTTTCCTCACCTGTAAAATTAGGATAATAGCAGTACCTACCTCCTATGGATGTTGTAAGGATAAGATGAAATAAAATTTATAAAGGGCTTTGCAAATCTTAAACTACACTACATAACACTGCATAAAATGCTGGTTATTATTATTATTATTATTATTATTATTATTATTCATATCATATAAATATAGGAAAAGTAGTTTAAGAAGAAAAAAGTATTAATTAAAGTACTTTTTAATTATGGAGCAGTTAAGTGACTAGTGGATGGAGTGCTGGGCTTGGAGTCAGGAAGACTCATCTTGAGGTCAAATCTGGCTTCATAACTTACTAGCTGTGTGACCCTGACCAAGTCACTTAACCCTATTTGCCTCAATTCCTTTATCTGTAAAACGAGTTGGAGAAGGAAATGGCAAATCATTCCAGTATCTTTGCCAAGATAACCCATATGGGGTCATGGAGAGTCAGACACAACTGAAAAATGACTAACAACTAATCAATTATAATTAATTAATTTTTTTTATTATTGTTGTTCATATCATGTGGATATAGAAGAAAAAAACATTTAAGAAGAAAAATAGTTCTCTCTACTTTCTCACACAAGATGTAGAGAGAGCAGACAACTTGAATTTCAGTCTCTCCTCTGAAATTTACTATTTGTATGACCTTGAACAGGTTTCCTCTAATGCTCAAGCTTTGGTGTTCTTAGTTGTTATGGTCTGGTTGACAATTCCTTCTGACTCTAAATTCTGTGTTCAACATCAGAATGTGTAACTGCCTGCAGCTTTAGTATCCTCTTACTCATATTTGACTAGCCGCAGTTCAAGAGTAGCCATGAACTGCAGGATTACTTAAACTTGATGACATTTTTGTGGAAAAGGAAAATATTGTAACACTAACCTAGGGCTAGCCATGAAAGGTGGCAGAATGCTTCTAAAAGAAGGCCTTGTGGAAGAAGAACTTCGTGGTGGAAATGTAATAAATATTTGTAAATGTGTGCTGACATTTAGGAATATGCAAGCAGAATATTAAAAGGCCCAAGGCTTCAATGCTGAGATGTAAATAGAAGTTTAGGCATTCCTTTAAAAAGGGCAATATTGATACACATGAGTGGCATATGGTAATGCTCTGTTAAAACTGTTTAGAGATAATGGAAATAATTCCTTAATTTAAAAAATGCCTGACTAGTATCCCATTCATATTTAATGATGACATTACCACTGGTCTCAAAAATGAGTCTACTTTGCTAGGATTTTAGAGATTAGGAAGGTTAAAACCAGCCTCTCAATAAATTCTTGAAATCTGGCTTTCTGACCCTACCAATTCTACTGAAATGCTCTCTCCAAAGTCACCAATGATTTTTTTTTTTTTTTTTGCTTTTTGGAGGGCAGTTGGGGTTAAGTGACTTGCCCAACGTCACACAGCTAGTTTTTTGTGTGTTGTGTCTGAGGTCAAATTTGAACTCAGGTCCTCCTGACTCTAGGACCACTGCACCACCTAGCCGCCCCCATCAATGATTTCTTAAAAGCTAAATTCTATGGCCTTTTCCTAGTGCTAATCCTCCTTGATCTCTCTGAAGCTTTTGATAAGGATGACCAGGACCCAGGCTTTTGCTGCTGTAACACTGCCCTCTTCTGCTTCCTCCTGTCTACCACTATGGCCCAATTCCCTTTGCAGGCTCAAAATCCACTTCCTGCCTCTCCTCACCTCTAAATGTTAGATATATTGAAGACTCCTGCCTGGGCCCACTTCTTGTTCCTTTTCTCTTCTCTCTCTATGTTAATGATCTCATCTGCTCCTATTAGCTTATTTATGTCTAATGTAGATGACTCTTAAATTAATTTATTCATCTCTAACTTTTCCTTTAAATTGCAGCTTTACATCTCCCTCTGTCCACTGCACATCTCCACCTGGAATTCTAATTAGAATCTCAAACTCAATATATCTAAAGCAGAGTTCAATATATTTACCCCTTAAACCTGTTTCTCCAAACTTCCATCTTCATGTCACCCAGGTTTTAGAACCCCCCAACTCATCCCTGACTATTCCTTCTCCCTCGTCCCCTTCTCCAGTTCTCGTCACAGGCCAATACTATTTTCACACTTTTCAGATCTGTTCTCTTCTTTGCACCTATGTGGCCATCATCCTTTTTCAGCTTAGGTGCCTTCTACTCCATAAAGAGTCACCAATCCTCTCTCATCCTCTCTTCAAATTAACTTATATGTATTTTTTTCTTTATAGATGCCCCACCCCCAGCAGAACTGAATTTCCTTAAAGCTAGCACAGTGCCTGAAAAATAGGAAATACTTAATAAAGGGTTCCTGAATTAGGGCTAAACTGAAGTTTTTCTCGAGTGTTATCCACAGGAATCAAGGAAGTAACCATTTAGAGATACATTTGCTAACTCACAGAATTTGGAGCTGGAAGGGGCCTTAGCAACCACCTAATATAACTCATTTTTCTTATGGACACTGAGGTCCAGAAAAGTTAATTGACTTGCCAAAAGTCACACAACTGATAAGTGGCAGAGTCTGGATTCAAGTTGAAGTCCTCTAGCTATGAATCCAGTGTGTTTTCCATTCTGTGAAGTTAATTCAAGTATTTACTGAGCACCTTCTACATGCCTTTCCACTCTGAGGGATACAAAGGCAGCACATGATCGGGTTGCTGGTAACAATGGCTGACATTTATTTAACATTTTATGGTTTGCAATGCAAAGGGTGGGGGGTGGAGAAGAGACAAACGTATATTCCGCTTTCCTTCAAGTCACACGAGGACAAGCCTCATCACCACATCTACACATGGGATCCACTTTTCTTACAGAGAGAGAATCAAACAGGTTAAGTGATTTGTCTGAATTTGCACAACAGGTTAAGTGATTTGTCTGAATTTGCACAGTCTATAAAGGAACATATGTTCTTCTTGTTGTTCAGTGGGTCATTAGTATCCAACTCTTCATGGACTCCAATGGACCATAGCATTCCAGGGCCTTTTGACCTCACTATCTCCCAAAGTCTGTCCAAGCTCATATTCATTGGTTCCATGACACTATCTATCCATCTAATCCTCTGCCATTTCCCCTTTTCTGCCTTCAATCTCTCCCAGCATCAGAGTCTTTTCCAATGAGACCTGTCTTCTCTTTATATAGCCAAAGTATTTAAGCTTCAGCTTCAGTTTGCTTTAGAACAATAGAAAACAGAGGACATAATCCAGGGAGAAAATTACAATGTAAACTCTAAGTGCTCTAGGAGGTTGCCACGGCAGAGCATAAAAGCCCCAGCGAGCTCAACTATGAGACCTAAAGCAATCTAGGCCCTAGTGTCCTTCAGGAAAGGATGGAGTTAGACTAGATGGTAGCCACTAAAGTCCCTGACAGCCTAGGATTTGGGGGCTTTGAAGACAGAAGCAAGTACACCTCAAGGGAACAGATTTTAATCACATTATACTTTAGCTGGCCCAAAAGGAGATCTCCAGCCAAAACAGATTTCTTTGAGGGCTCTCAAGATTCCAGAACCAGAGATGGAATGAAGACCAAAGACAGTCTGTGCTGTGACTCAGAGTTGGAAAAAGGGAGAGCCTTCCAAATGCTCTAGAAGATCTGAAATGTCAGTGGTACTCGGCAGGCGCAAAATAGTTTTCTTTTTCTATGTCACTGCTTAGTATCTCATTTAAAACAGCACACCCCAAAATCACATTAATTTACTTACAAATTAATTTTGCTGTTTAGTCGTTTTCAATCAAGTCCAGTTCTTCATGAATTCTTTTGGGGTTTTCTTTGGCAAAGATGCTAGGGTAGTTTACCACTTCCTTCTCCAAATCTTTTTACAGATGAGGAAACTGAGGCAAACAGGGTTAAGTGGTTTGTCTGGGGTCACACAGCTAATAAGTGTCTGAGACTGGATTTGAACTCTGGTCTTCCTGAGTCTAGCCCTGGAGCTCTATCCACTGTACCACCTAGCTGCCCTAATTTTTAAAAATTATTTTGTTTTTCTTTATTATTCTCAAAGTGCCTAACAGAATAACTTGCACATAGGAGGTTATTGTTCAGTCATTTCAGTCTTGCTCAACTCTTCATTACCCTATTTTGAATTTTCTTGATAAAGATACTGGAATGGTTTGTCATTTCCTTCTCCAGCTCATTTTACAGATGAGGAAATTGAGGCAAACAGGTGTAAGTGACTTGCCCAGGGTCACACAGTTAGTAAGGACTTGTATTAGTAAGATTAGTAAGATTAAACTTCAGTTTCCTGACTCTACACCCAGCATGCTATCTACTGCACTACCTGGCTCCCCCTACAAATGAATGCCTAATCCCTTATGCTTGAAAGTGTATGTATGTATGTATGCATATTTTATTAACACAGTTAAGTGTTATCTGAGGCATAAGGAGTTAAATGACTGGTCACAGAATCACTATGTGTCAGAGAAGAACCTGAGGTCAGGCCTCCTTGACTCTATGACTAGAACAAGTTCCTGATTTTTTTTCTTTTTGTAGTTAAAAAAAATCATGTTTTTCTCATATTATTCCCATTTTTATGTAACTACTTGGCACAGTACTTAGAGCTCTAGGTTTGGAGTAAGAAGACTTGAGTTCAAATCAGTCCTTAGATTCTTACTAGCTGTGTGACTCTGGTCACTTGACCTCTGTTTGCCTATCTTTTCTCAACTGTATAGTAGAGATAAGAATAGCACCCAACTCACAAAATGGATGTGGGGACCAAATGAAATAATATTTTTAAAGTGCTTAGCATAGTGCCTGGTAGACAGAAGGTGCTTAATAAATGCTAGTTCCCTTATTCCATTCCTCCAGGAAGCCTAGGTTCTAATCAGAGTTGACTATGAATTAGTCCAATTACTAGTTATTTGAATTTAGGCAAGTTACTTTGCTTCCTAAGGCATAAATTTCCTCATCTGTTAAACAAGTATCATACTTAATGGTATCTAAGGACCCTTTTAATTTTAACATTCCATAAGAGATAGCATTGTACGATGGAAAGAAAACTAACTTTGGAATCAGGGGCTTGGACGGTGGTACACGTGGCTTGGGTGACCTTGGAGAATTCACTTAAATGTCCTGGTTCTGTAACTGAGAGGACTGGACTAAATGACTTCCAGAGACCTTGTCCAAGAGGAGAGAAGACATTTCTTGCCCTGGAGAGGCACTATCCTAGATAATGATTATTCACAAAGCCTATTTGGTCTAACCACCAGCAAACCCCACACTACCACCACCTTGCTTTTCCCCCACCATATTCTTGCTGTTTTTTCCATCTCTTGTTCTAGAAACACTAATTAATCCATTATATCGTTATTTTTTGAAAAAGATTGTCAATTGACTGTGCTTTGGCACTACTCGCTCTCTTTGTGACTTCTCAGAGCAAAGTACCCTTCCCTTGTCCCCATTATTCTCTATGTGCTATCTCTGCCTATTATGTGCCTCCTTAAGGAAGTGGGCTGTCTCTCTTTTGTAACTGTATCCACATCAAGGGGTATGGCGCATAAAAAACACTCAGTAAGTGCCTTTACATTCATCCTGTTTTCTGGCCAGCTTTGGTGTCCTACCTCTCTGCCTTTGCTCTCTGTGCCTGGAATGTTCTCACTCCCTCTATTTACCTATTAATGTTCCCACCTAACCACTCAACTCAAATAGCATCTCTCACAGAAAGGCTTTCTTGGTAACCCCAGTCATTGACAACTTTCCCACTCAGATCTCATTTATAGTAACACTTTTTAAACCTCTCTAACACACTTATGTAAATTGTTTTGTGCATTATACTTATCAATGTTTATATATTTTTATTCTTCTATTTTTATTCCTTTTATTCCTCTATTCCTAGGCTGTTAGCTAGCTCTGTGAGGGCAGATATTGTTTGGCTTCACTTCCCTAAAACTTAACACCATGGTCCTCACACAACAGGCCCTTAATAAATGTCTGTCGAATTTTATTTGCTGTGTATATAATCTTCTTTATTTTCAAACATAGATAAATGTATATATTCAAATATAAATATAATATATATACACAAATACATGGGCAGTGAATATGTATAAATATATGCATACTAAATATAAACATATATAATATTCATCTATATGTATGTATATATAAATATCTAGGTTTGATATTAGATAAAATTATATATATGTATACACATATACATATATAAAATAAAACAAACATTTGTTATTATTAAGGGCCTAGTATAGATACATATATATTTAATACTATATATGTGCATATATGTATATGTGTGTATGTATCCATTCATAAATACACATATATACAGAATCCAGATTTCATTCATTTAGGAACCTGGCAGTAAGAAAGCTTCCACTATCATGTAGATTAGTAAGTGTCTTGAAATATAGAGATTCTGGCAAGCAGAGAGATGAAATTACTTGCACCAAGTTAGACAGCCAGCATTGTCAGATGTAGAACTTGAAACCTGGTCTCCCTAAGGAAGTTTTGGACTCAAATGAACTGAGTTCAAATCCTACCTCTGTTGTGGCTTATTAACTATTAACTTCTCTGGGTTTTAGTTTCCTCAACTGTAGAGTTGGGGTGTTGAGCTAGATGGACTTCATGGTCTTTTCCAGCTACAATCCTATAACTTCCAAACCAGCTCTCCATGTTAGGCCATATCATCCCACACTCTGTGTATATGTGTGTATACACATACATAATTTAAAACATTACAATATGTAAAAAGTATACATGCATGCTTAGTAAGTTTTAAATTTAACTGAATTTTTGACACCACATGTATACAGACATGTGTACATACAAACATTTATGTCAATGATGGATAGGAGAAAGAAAGAGAGAAGGAGAGGGAGGGAGGAAGAGAGGAAGGACAGGAAAGAAAGAGACAGAGAGACAGACTGAAAAAGGAGAGAAATGGGGAGGGGGAAAAAGGAGGGAAAGAGCAGAGAGAAGAGATTATAGTATTATTGGAAATATTTAGCATTTTGACATATATGTCGATTTTCTGGATGACATAAATCTAACACTACTAAGAAAAAAACTATCTTTAGCAGGAAAAAAAACAAAAATAAAAAACCTCTGACCTCGTAGCACAAAGGTGTGAGTATAAATGAATGTTCTTCTTTATTCATGATTTACCTCTATCTAGGACTGCCCATGTGCATGACTCTTATTCCTCCTGTGTTACATATTCTCCTAAGAGTTGACAAGTGCTGCCCTGATCACCACAGTGCTGCTGCTAATGATTATGAATAAGTGTTAACTAATGATGAGTCTCTTGAATCAAAACATCTGTTCCCAGGGTGCTCACTCTGTTTCAATTCACACTTGTCATAAATCACAAATATCTGCTAAACTTAATATACCTCAAACTCGTTTAAACAATGTTTCCTCTCCACCCCTTCTTGGGCAAAGGGTTGAGCAGCAGATGGATAGAATATCAAGGCAAAAACAATGGGGTGGCCAATTTAAAACAAGTCCCACTCAACAGAACTTTAAATAGACTTATTCAAACAGGCCACCCATGGGAATGAAGGTGGAAGGGAAGAATGAATAATCACAGCATGTAAAACAGACCTTTTCCCTCTATAGCACCCTCTCTCCCTCTCCTCCTCCTCCTGCAACAATGACTAAGGGGGAAAGGGGAGGAGAGGGAGTGGCCAAATTTCAGGAACCAAAGGGATAAAGAAAGAAAGGACTAACCATGGGGCTGTTCAAGAACAGGGGAGCTGGAAATGTGCTGTAATAGTGCTAGTGCCCCTATATGTTTCCCCCAGGTTGCTAGTTGAGACTGGGACACATAGGTTGATCTGGTTCAACATGGACATCTACTGCAGTAGTTGGTAAGTAACTTTGAGCTGAAAAGAAATTACTTAGGGCTCCAAAAAGACCTAGAATGCCCCCAATATTCAGGAACAGAAATGAAAAGGAGTATCTAAACATATATTGCCAGTGATTTCCCTTAAAGAGAAATCTGAACGGACTTGCACAGATCAAGAGTTCCCTCAGCCGTCTGAGCATTGATCCTCTTGGAGACCACAAGTAGAAAAGCAATGGGTCATAACTGGGTAATAATTGCTTCAAGAACAAGTAACTGATAGGGAGGATGAGACTCAACATTTGAACTGGGTCTGCAAACTCCTGATTTGAAAGCATAACTATAAACTGATTAGTAAGCCTGGGTCTGGAAAAAGCATATAGATGGTTGTATATCTTATGTGGTGAATGTTTTAATGTATTTCATTTTATTCCTTTTAAAAATTTCTTTCATCGTGAATATAAGGACTATATACAGTTAAGCCATTATGCCATGTTCACATGCTTAGAGTTCATTGAAATATAGCAGTCACAGGCAAGAAGAGTTTTTCCGGTGGGTGGGTGGGAGCTCAAGCTGAGGTTCTCACTGGATAATCAATTCAGAATATGCAACCCAAGACACAGTAGGCAAGCAGTTGCCACCCATCAAAATAGCTTTTAAATAGAAGTAGAAGCTCTCTGAGAAATACAGAACAGCACTCTCCCCCAGGATTCCTGCTCTTCAGTGGAGCACACAATCAACCAACCAATTAACAAAAATTTTGCTAAGCACCCATGCCAGTACCTGGACCCTATTCACAAAAAAGGGGGTGGGGGTCAACTAAGGTAATAGAAAAGACCATTCCGGGGCGGCTAGGTGGCGCAATGAATAGAGCGCCGGCCCTGGAAGCAGAAGGACCTGAGTTCAGAGCCGGCCTCCGACACTTAATCCAAACAAACAAAAACCTAGCCGTGTAACCTTGGGCAAGTTACTTAACCCCAATTGCCCTAAAGGGGCGGCTAGGTGGCGCAGTGAGTAAGAGCTCGGCCTCGGAGTTGGGATGACCCGAGATCAGATCCGGCCTCAGAAAATGAGCACCCACGCATAAATAATGACTAGCCGTGTAACCTTGAGCAAGTTACTTAACCCCAATTGCTTTAAAAAAAATAAAATAAATTAAAAAAAAGAAAAGAAAAGAACATTCCCTGGAGAATAAACTTCTATTTTATTCATGAACCTATAGCCTGTGGATCAGCCATAGATGTAGACATTTACCTATTCATCTATTTTTACTCCATTCTCTGGGGGTGAAAAGAGGAGACAGAAATTGCCCCTTCAAGAGGAAAAGCCTTAATGATACTACCTCGTTTGATTCTTACAAATACCCAGTAAGATAGTTAATAGTTAAACATTATTGAATGTTATTTGAAAACCTTAAAGTGCTATGAAAATCAACTATTTTTATGTGTTAAACATACACAAAATATTTGTACCATTACCAGTCTCACAGAGGGGCAACTAGGCGGCACAGTGGACAGAGCACCAGGCCTGGAGTCAGGAAGACCTGAGTTCAAATCTGTACTTCAGACACTAGCTGTATGACTCTGGGTAAGTCATTTAAACCTGTTTGCCTCAGTTTCCTCATCTGTAAAATAACTGGGAAAAGAAATGGCCAACAGCTCTAGTACCAAGAAAAGCCAAATGGGTTCATGGAGAGTAGACACAACTAGACAGCAACCTCACAGAGTTGTCATATGAAAAGCACTTTGTGAGTTATACCAGACTCTAAAAATCAATCAGCAAACATTGTTTCTGCTGTCTATCAGGTGCTGAGTTAGTTGGATGTTTAGAATGAATGAATGAATGAAAAAAAACATCGACTAAACAATTACTACGTGCAAAAGAACTGTGCTAAGAACTGGAGACAAAAATAGACAAAGAAGACAGTCCTTGCTCTGTATAAGGAAGACAATTTACAGGGTGAGTGGAAAGGCCTGGAGGGCCTAAGACCTTTGTGGCAAGTTGGATGACAAGGTTCAGGAGACCTTAGGATTCCTGGATTGTCTAGGGAGTAGGTGCAAGGGTCAGGGTAGAGCAGAAATTCTAGGTATCCTCAGGCAAGGGTGGAAACGAGAGGAAAAATCAACTGCATAAGGCCAAGAGGGAAAGAGGAAAGAAGGCACTGGTTTAAAAAAAAAAAAAGGTTAAGGGTTGGGACTGGGCAGACTTCCTTGAGAAAGAATATTCCTTCTCAAATTTCTCTCCCCACTCAATTATCTCCCTAGCTCTACCCCTCACTAGTTAGAGACAGAGGCAGAGACAAATAGGAAAATTCAGAGGCAAGACAGAGAGAGACAGAGACAGAGTTAGAGACAGATGAACAGAGACAGAGAGACAAAGTCTGGGTCTTTAATTTTTAAGAGCAGCTCCATGCCCCACTTTTCCCCAATCCTAGGCGTAGTTCATGGCTTTATTTGGTAATACTGTATTTATAATCATAGGATTTCAAGCCAAAAAGAGCCTTAGAGATTATCTCTTCCAAATCCATTAAACAAAGGATTGAAAGTGAGTCTCAGAGATGGAGCCAGCGTTCATTTAAGCAAGCATCAGAGACAGGATTCAAATCCAGGTCTTTGGTCTTTTCCAAATCCAGTGTTCTGTTATGTGCCCACTAATGCATTCAGAAAAATACCAAAATGCTCACTGGAAGTCTTTTTATTTATTTATTTATTTTTACTGTGGATGACTTGGCCCTGGCTGAGCCCTGTGTGCCAGCACTCCCATTCTCCCTCCCTAGGTTACTTAATTTAAACTTGAAAGCCAGCGCCTGCTCCAGGCCCAGCCTGCATCTGTGCCCAGCTTGCGGCCTCCTCCCACACCCACCCATTCTGCTCAGCTTCTGCTGTTACTTCCCACTCTGTCAGGCGTAAGTGAGGAGACACACTCCTTCTGCCACCTGCCCTACTCTATTCAACTGCACCTGCTCTCCACCCAAGGAAGAACACAGAGAATCACAGACATTGGCCACAGAATGTGTCAGCAATCACTGTTCTTTAAAACTGATCTTTTCTGTACTCTATGACATATTCCTCTGCTATCAAAATGGCAGGTCATCTTTAAAATAATTTTTAAATTATAACAATAGCATATATTTATAAAAATCATAGCAAAGTCAAGGTGCTTTATGGGCTTATTTTGAGTCTTACAACGGCCCTATCAAGCAGACAATGAAAACATTACTCACATTTTGCAAATCAGGAAACTGGGGTTTAGCAAGCCTCAGTGACTTATCCAGGGTTAGATAGCTAGTAAATGGGATTCAGACCCAGATTTTGTGATTCCAATCCAGTGCACTTTCCATTATCACTACTGAAAAGATCAATCTAACCCAACAAATATTTAGAAAGCACTTTGTATATGCAAAGTATAGTAGTAGCAGCTGGGAATATTAAGACAAAATGCCCTTGGAGAGATTACATTCTACTAAACAAAATATAATCCTTTGTTGGCTTTAAAAATAAACAAAACAATATTTTAATAGTAAAAATATAGCTGAATTCAATGTCAAGCCTGAGTTTTGAAGCCTTTGAAGCCTTTCAAACTTTCAGACTTCATGTCCAGGCAATAGTTGATATAGTTCATGTCCAACAGTTGATAATGAAAGTCATCAATACAAAAATTCAGGCTACCCTAATAACATTTAACTCATTTTTATGCTAGTAATGCCAGATTATGATGACATTTTACTTAAACTCTCCATTATTTTTATGATTAAATGATGATTTAATTATCCCATTATGATTAAGTATCCAAAGAGATACAGAAGTCCAGACACTTTTACTTTAGACCATGCCTTACACTTATTTACTGTGACCTTGGATAAATCACTTCTTTTTCTCACCTCAATTTCTTCCCCTAAATGAGGAGATTGAATTAAACGACATTTAAGGCCCCTTCCAAAATTCATGCTATAGTTAGTTAGCAAAGGAAGAAAACGACAGCAATGGGCAATTCCACGTTCTTCCCTTGAACAGGGAACTACATATATTAAAAAGTCTTGTATGTTGCTGTGGTTGTTCACTTGTGTGTGATTCTTTATGACTTCATGGATCATAGCACACCAGGTTCTTCTAGCCTCCATTCACTCTCTTGAAGTCCATGTCTATTGTCCCCATGTTTTATCTATCTCATCCTCTGCCATGCCCTTTTCCTTGTGTCTTCAATCTTTCTGAACAGCAGAGTCTTTCCCAATGAGTCCTGTCTTCTCTCATTATGTGGCCAAAGTATTTGTTTCAGCTTTAGTATTTAGCCATCCAGTGAATAGTCTGAATTTAAAGTATTTACTGATTTGATCTCCTTGCGTCCTAGGGACTCTCAAAAGTCTTCTCCAGCACTACAATTCAAAAGCATCAATTCTGTGGCACTCAGTTATATATATTTGGTTTATTCTAAATAATAATAATACAGCACTTTCTTCTCTTAAGAGTTAGGGCAATAATACAGAATATGATCAATTACAGAATAGAATCAATTATAAGATGCTACAGAATCAATTTAATTTCTTCAAATGGTAAAGAAGGCCTGACCTAGCGGATGGCCATGATAGTGGAGAAGAAGAGGAAAATATGAAAGATATTGTGGACATAGAAATGGTTTAATAAGTGATTGGATACATAATTGAGTATAAAATGGGATATTTAAAGTGAGTAAGAGTGAAGCATGGAGGTTAACTCTGAAGTTTTTCTTTCTCCCCATTTTGTTCCACTTTTTGTCTTTACATCTAAGCCTCTGACACAGTGCCTGGCACATAGTAGGTTTTTAGTAAGTGCTTCCCGATTGATCGATTTTTGCAAAATGGCGCAATGGAATATGTCTTTTGGGTCTGAACTAGTGATTTTACTAGTGAAGAGAAATCCTGGTCTCCTACCTCATCTCTGCCTCCTGGCTACCTTCAAGTCTCTGCTAAAGTCTCACATTCTATAAGAAGCCTCTAATCTTAGTGCCTTCCTTTGAGATTACCCCCAATTTACCATGTGTGTATCTTGTTTGTACAGAGTCATTCTCATGTTGCATTCCCCATTAGACTATAAGCTTCCTGAGAGCAGGGACTGTTTTGATTTGATTTGATTTGGAGATCTTTTGCCTTTCTTTGTATCACTAGCACTTAGCACTCTGGCTGGCACATAGGAGGCACTTGATAATCATTTGTTCGATGTATAACCTACATCAAAGTGCTTACTGTTACAGGGAGATGAGGAAAGAATGGAGAAAATTTGAACTCAAAAAGATTTTTAAATGAATGTTTAAAACTGTCTTTATATGTAACTGGGAGGAAAATGAATTATTTTTAAAAATAATAAGAAAAAATAAAAAGGTTAAAATATTTTTACTAAAAATATGTTTACTAACTTACTCTGGGTGAGAAAATTTTTACTACCAATGAAAATAAGTGACTGTTCTGAAACTCCTAGATTTAGAGAATTGTCTGGGGACACTGAGAGGTTATATGACTTGCCCAGACTCATACTTCCAGTACATATCAGAGGGAAAATTTGAATTGCTTTTCCTGACCCTAGGGCTGCTTCTCTATACACTATGCCATATTGTTGATGATATAACTATTACTATCCCTATTTACCAGAGATGCAATTTAAGTCAACAGGGTCTTTAGAGACAATCACATTCAAATCTTTCACTTTCACATAAGGAGACTGAGGCCAAGAGAAGGTCCTTCTTCCCACCATACCACACTGTGGAGTAAAACCTAAGAATCATCAGCAGAGCATTCTTCTTCCATCAAAACCGAATGATTAGCTATTCCCTAAGCTTTCCCTCTTTTTACCCACGTCTTTTCATGTTTTTCAAACTGCTCTACTTGACTGGAATCATATATTCATCTATGCAAAGTCTACTCTTCCTTCCAAACCCAGATCACATACTATTACCTTCTGAAAGATTTCCCTATTTCCCCTGGTTTCACCTCTCCTTTACATTTATTAAATTCTAACTTGTATTATAGGTATTTGTGAACACGGCTTATCTCTCCATTAGACTTTAAAATCTAGGACAAGGACTACATCTTATTCACTGTGGTATTCCCAGTACCCTGCATAATCCACCACATAGGACAAGTGCTTAATAAATATTTTTGAATCTGATATTCAATTCTATAACCAAGTAAGGATAGGCATACTAGGACCAAAGAATCTTAAAAATAAAATTAGATAAGGTAAGAAAAGAGTTTCTATGCTATCCATGTCACAATTTTATTTCAAATAGGTAAACTTATTCTGCTTGGCCCCAATGGGGAAAACCAAGAAGATGGGTAAAAACTGCAAAGAGGCAGATTTAATAGCTAGCATTTAAATAATAGCTAGCATTTATATATAGTTTTAAGATTTACAAAGCACTTAACAAATATCATCTCATTTTATCCTCACAACACTGAGGAATAGGTGCTATTAATATCATCATTTTACAGATTAGGAAAATGAAACAGTCAAAGGTTAAGTGATTTGCCAAGGATTGTATAGATATTACCTCTGATGCTAGGATCTGAATTCAGGTCTTCCTGACTCCAGGTCCAGTTCTATTTACTGTGACATTAGCTGCTATTTAAGATTGAAGTTCTGAAAATTTAAGTAACAATCAAAATTAAAAACCCAGTGGAACAGACTAACTCAGAAGGCGATGGGTTCAACCTTCAAAGAGAAGCTTTGGTTACTTTTTTGATGGGTTGTAGTTAGGATTCCTCTTTACATATGGGTTAGTCTGGATGGCTACTAATGTTCCTAAATTCTTGTGATTTTGCGACTTCAAGTTGGAAGAGCCATTCCAACTGAATTCAAGCCCTCACCTAGAAAATGAAGAAAATTAGGACCAGAAAAATGAAATGACTTGACCACAGTTCCATTGTAAATGAGCCAGGTTTTAAAACCATGTCTTCTGCTTCCAAACCCAAAGCTTAGTATACAGTACGCAGCACAAAGCAGAGATATAAGAAATGTTTGTTAATTTGATATTACCATACTGCTCTTTTCCATAGCCACTAACTTCAAGAAGAGAATTCAAAAGTACTATATTAACCAGAATTATGTAGTTGTATTTGTCGCTTACACTCAAACACTTTTAAAATCTACATTGCTCTTACCCCAACATCTTCCCCCAAATACCAAAGAAACAAACAAAAAAAGAATAAATAAGCACAGCTAAAGAAAATATTTGTGAATCTTTGCTTGGTGAGCACAAGAGGGCTTAAACAAATAGTTTTCTCTTGGTAATTTAAGCACATTTTAAAAAATCAACAGCAAACAATTTAAGCACCACATTTTTCTGTCACTATTTGTTTTTCATGTACAAAACTAACCGTCCCCCCCCAAAAAATGGATGGGGAATTTGAAAATAACATTATATAGAAATGACTTGGTGTCCCTGCTGATTTCAAATATATAGCTCCTTAATAACATGGCATACTGTCTTATCTCTTTTTTTAAATTGATAAACTTTCTTTTGACAAAGCAGATAAACCTAAGCAAACTTAGAAACAAGCCACTCAAAAAATGCATTGCTTCAAAACAAGCTACACAATATGAAAGAGTGATTGGTGCTAAGAATACATATAACCATACCTTTTGTAGTTTACCATTTGTAAAAAAGAAAAGGGGCAGTTATTTTGGCTTTAAAAAAAATTACTACCAAATATTGACTATAGATTTTTTTGACCTGAGAATTTTTTTTGGTTTGTTTTCTGGGTTTTTTTCCCTATTTAATCTTATCTTCATTTCCATAGTCATAACCATTGTATAAATTGTTCTTTTGGCTCCAATTTCTTCCCCCTGCATCACTTATGACTATTCCCACATTTTTGGACCTTTTGTATTTGCCATTCCTTACAGTGCAATAATATTCCGTTAAATTTATTTACTATGGTTTGTTTTGCCATTTTTCAATTATGAGGGAGAGAAAGAAAGAAAGGAAGGAAGGAAGGAAGGAAGGAAGGAAGGAAGGAAGGAAGGAAGGAAGGAAGGAAGGAAAGAAGGAAGGAAGGAAGGAAGTAGAGAGAGAGAGAGAGGGAGGGAGAAAGAGAGAGTAGTATAGTATAGTAGTATAGTACAGTACAGTATAGTATAGTAGTATAGTACAGTACAGTATAGTACAGTACAGTATAGTATAGTATAGGCAATATGGTGTAATGCATAGTATTTTAACCTGAAAGCCAGGATGATATGAGTGAAATCCTGTCCCTAACACTTTCTTGCTGTATGAAATGGGCAAGTACCTTAACCTCTGTAAGCCTGTTTCATAAGCTATAAAATCAATATTATTATACTTGTAGTATAATACATATTTGTAGTACATATCTCACAGAATTGCTGTGAAGTTTGAATGTAATAAAGTAATATATAAATACTATTATCATTAGCTTTGCTTACAAATTTTTGCTTTTACAAATAGAGATGCAATAACAATTTCTTAACCAATGGATCTTTATTTTTGCCATCAATGACCTCCTCAAGATAATAAGCCCAATACCAGGATTGTTAACTCAAAGAATATGCACAATAGAGTGGCTAGTGGAAGTGCTGGACTTGAGGTCAGAAGGGCATTAGTTCAAATCCTGCCTCAGAGAAGCTGTGTGACCCTGGACAAGTAATAGTTTTTGTCAGTTTGTTCCCTCATCTTTGAAATGGTAATAATAATGGCACACACCTCACAAACTGTTGTGAAGACCAAATAAAATATCAATAGATGCACAGTAGTTTATGAACCTTAAAATATTATACAAATACTAACTTTTATTATTTTATTTGTATTTATTATTATTTTATTTTTATTTATTATTATATATTCATTGTTATTCCAAAGTGTTTCTAAAATCATTAGATCAATTCAAGGCTATACCTATTATTTTCCTGATCAAGTATCTGTATCAATTGTCATTCTAACACTGAATCTTTCCACCACTAATCTGATGGGCATAGATAGCCTTACCTTTCTTTTATCTACAGTTCTTTTAGTTCAAAGTGAATTTGAAACACTTTTTCAGATGTTTTCTAATAGGTTTTTCTTTTTTTTATAATTGTTTATTCAATTTATTTTTGCATTTTTCTACTGGGAAATAGCTCTTTTAAAATTCATGTAATCCCTATAGATTGTAGGTACCAGACTTTTGTCAAGAGATGCTTAATGCACAGATCTTTCTATATATTTTGTTCTTATTTTTGCTGCCTTTTATTTATGGAAGCTTTTAAAAAAATTGTATGTTCAAAATCACCTATTTTTATTTTTTATAATTTCCTCTATTCTGTGATGAGTTAAATATGTTTTTGCTGTCCATAGCCATGAAAAATATAATTTTCCATTCCTCTCTAATTGTTTTATGGTGTGAATGTGTATGTTTGTATTTTCTATTCATTCAGTATTTGTTAAATATTTTGGACAACACTGTCCTAAAATCATTTTCTGACAAATTTCTAAGCAGTTTTCATAGCCATTCTTGTTTTCTACAGTAGTTTGCATTCTCAGGTTTTTCCAAATGCTAGACTAGTAGATAAGTTTGCTTCTCTGTCTTATTTATCTAATCAATTCCATTAACCATTTTTTCTGCTTTTTGTGTAGCACCAGATTTGTTTTTTATAATTATTACTTCATGATATAGAGACAACATTAGTATATGGCACTGGACTTGGAGACTGAAAGGCAAGGATTTAAATCCTGCTTCAGATATTATGTGATGCTGAGCAAGTCATTTCAGTTCTCTGTGACTCAGTTTCCTCAAAAGTAAAATAAGGGGGTGGACTTAATGACCACTGCAGTCCTCCTTACTGTAGATCTATGATCCTCTGATTCCCTGACAATTTTGACTCTAGTAAAACCAAAGTTAGGGAAAATTTTTCATTTTCCCTTGATACACTTGATTTTTTAAATATAAATTCATCTTTACACATTTCCCAGTGTCTAGCATAGTTGGGGTATATAGTAAATGCCTAATACAAATTTGCTTAATGAATATCTCATGCTATAAACTACCATCTCTATAATTTGATTAGCATAGCATTCAAAATGTAATATTAAAGTACATTCATCTTTACCATATTAGTACAGCACAGTCATGTACACTGGAATCTCTTTAATCATTTGGATCTTCCATTATTTATATAAAAAATTCTAGTCACATCCACATGTGTATGGTTT
This sequence comes from Gymnobelideus leadbeateri, assembly GCA_011680675.1. Taxonomy (NCBI): domain Eukaryota; kingdom Metazoa; phylum Chordata; class Mammalia; order Diprotodontia; family Petauridae; genus Gymnobelideus; species Gymnobelideus leadbeateri. The sequence goes on from WOXC01004300.1 coordinate 43,897, forward strand.
AGAAAATTAATTCCTAAATATTTAATGAATTCTCCTATTTTAATGGCATGCAATGTTATCTTATTAATCAAAATGAATTTGTCTAAACTCTATATTTTAAACTGATTACTATGTAATTAATGATTTGTATTTCTATAGTTAGTTATACAGTTTAAAAATACTTTGCTATTATCTCATATGATTCTCAGCATAATTTTGTGATATACACAAGACAGATTATCAGTATACTAATTTTCCACAGTTGAGAAAACTGAGGCACAAAAGTAAAAGATTTGCCCAGGATCATAGCCAGTAAGTACCAAAAGCAGGACTAAAACAGTCATTCAAAATAATCACCAGGAGTAGGTAGATTTCAGAAAAACCTGGAAAGATTTAGATGAACTGAGGTTGAGCAAAGTGAGCAGAACCAGGGGAACATTATACACAATAACAACATTATGCTACTACTGACTTTGTTAGGCTTAGCTCTTCTGAGCAATGTGATGATCTAAGACAATTCCAAAGGACTAATGAAGGAAAATGCTATCCACATCCAGAGAAAGAACTATGGAGTCTGAATGCAGATAAAAGAATACTATTTTCTCTTTCTCTTTTGTTTTTTCTTTCTCATGGTTTTTTTTTTCCATTTTGTTCTGCTTCTTTCACAACATGAATAATATGGAAATATGTTTAAATGATTACACATGTGTAGCCTATATCAAATTGCATGCCATCTTGGGGAGGTAGGAAAGGGGAAAAATTTAGAGCCTAAAATCTTATAAAAGTAAATGTTGAATTCTAAAAACAAATAAAACAATTTTTAAAAATTATGTCAGGGAAACATTTCAGATTATGTTGATTTTTTATATTAAAACTTGTATTTTGCTGACCAAAAAAAATAATCACCAGACATGAAGGGTTGAAGTCTGGTCATAGAATCCAGATCCATATGGCATTGGAGGTAGAAGGTCTTCAAGGTCATCTGATACAATCCCCTCAATTTATACATGAGGGAGCTCAGGTCCACAGTAGTAAAATGACTACTGAAGGTCACACAATTGGTTGATGACAAAAGCAAAACTATACCCCTGATCTTTTGTATCTCACTTCAATGACCTTTCCTTACTGCCTTGATGACTTATTCTGCGAATTCCTTGGGTCCCTAAGTTCTGTCCACACTTTGTTATTCTCTTGTAAAGAAAGATTATATTTCCTTCTTTCTCAGAAGCAGCAGTACTTAATAATACTACCTACTAACCCAAACTCATACTTGGAAGAATGGATTATTTAAATCAAGCCTTTTCAATGTGATTTATGCCTTTCTAGAATGCCTGTTTAGCAAAGAAATTGAACGGTTAACTAAGTAGACCTTTGTTGGAAAAATCAATCACTGTCTTTATCTGCTGTTTTCATTTACCTGTAAAGTTATGGAATTATAAATATAAACTATAACTGCTGTTGTGTGTATTTTGTGGTTACTGATAATGGAAATGTCCCAAAACATGATTGACAAATACCTTAATGTAGGAAAGGCATTTAGCATATTTGTAGAAATCCTCACCATATTTTTCAACACAAATAAGTAAGTTTTTCACAAGATGTTATAGTGTTTAGAGCCAGAAGGAAGGGTAGAGATCAGCTAATCCACTCCTCATTTAAATTAAAGCCCAGATAATAATAATTGATATGTATATGCAACATAAGCAATTTCTATGCAAATGAATAAAGGATCAGCTTTGGAGATAACAAAATCTAGATTAACATCTTGCCTCTGACACATACTGCCTAAGTGACCCAGGTAAGTTGTTTAACCTGTTGGTGCCTCCAGGAACTCCCTAAGACTGCAAGTTTCCAGGAAAGACATATATTAAAAACACACAAATTTAAAAAAAAAATAGATTGGGAGATAACAAGCCAGTTAAAAGAGAGAACATCTTACCATTATTGACTGAATTCAGGGGAGGTGAAGGGGCAACTAAGTAATGCTTTACATTATTTATAAAAGATTCATATGAGGAAGAATCTGAAGGAAGCAGTTTATAATATGGTGGCTGAAATATTATTCTATAAAGAAAGTATACTTTAATACTTTTAAAAGAGCCCTAATTTTACCTGTTTCAATAATCCCTCTACTAACAGTATTTCAGAGGTGGCAGAAATCCTAGTGATCACCTAGTCTAATCCATACCTAACCAAGAATTCCCTCTACAATATAACTTATAAATGGTCATCCACCATCCTTTTAAAGAAACTCCAAAGAGCATTTCCCAAAGAGGAAGATGAATTTGAGAGAGGCTAGGTGGTAAAGTGGCTAGAGTGCTGGAATCAGAAAGACAACTTTCTGAGTCCAAATCTGACCCCAGACACTTACTAGCTGTGTGATCCTGGGCAAGTGATTTAACCCTGTTCACCTCATTTTCCTAATCTGTAAAATGAGCTGGTAAAGGAAATGACAAACCACTCCATCATCTTTACCATGAAAACCCCAAAAGGGTCGCAAAGAGTTGGACACAACTGAAATGACTGAACAACAAGAAGACATAAAAGATATATATATAATATATATCATATACCTATATCCTTAGCTATGGATACACACACACACACACACACACATATACATAAATATATATGTATACATATATACATGCACACGTGCACACATATTAGGTCCATATGTGGGATTTTATTAGTGTGGGGAATGCCCAGTGTGGAAATTCCTTTCACTTATGTAGATAAGCAGTTTATTTATGACATACTTGTAAAGAGTTGAGTAGGACATAGAGATTAAGTGACTCACTCGGCTGTACAGCTAGCATGTCTTGGAGGCAACATCTCAACTTCTTGACTCTAAGGTCATCCCATATCCATTATGCCATAGTGGCTCTCTGCTGATATAAATGTTTTTATATAAATGTGCATACAAATGACAGCTTCTTCTTTATACTCTTCCCTTTGTGAGCAGTCACAGGTAAAGCAGTGTGCTATAGTAAAAGGGTTGCCTGTTTCTAAGTCAGAAGACCTAGAAGATATATGCATCAAATGCCTCTGATGCATACTACTTATATAACCTTAGACAAGTGATTTAACCTCACTATACCTCAATTTTTTCATCTATAAAATGGGAGAGTTGAGTTAGGTAGGTGGTTCCTGAGATCCCTTCCAGCTCTTCAGCTAAGATTCTATGATTTCATAAACCTCCATTATATTTTTAAGATATTCTTGTTAAGTCTTCTCATGATGTTTTGATAGACTATACAGGTTACCCTGGGATTCTCAAAGCTATAATAATTGAGCATAAGGTTGGAGAAGTTCTGTGATTCTGGAAAGATTGGACCACCTGGAAACTTTGGACTATGTCACATAGCTGCTTAATACCCTCTCACATCTACCAAAGAGCAACAAACAGTATATTGTTTGGCTGAATGACTAATATTAATTCAGAATTCAGTAAAAGGTTTTAAGAAGGACTGCCAGGTGGTACAGTGGATAGAGTGTCAGGTCTGAAATCAGGAAAACTCATCATCCAGAGTTCAAATCAGTTCTGAGATACTTATTGGCTGTGTGATCCTAGATAAGTCATTTAACCCTGTTCACCTCATTTTCCTCATCTGTAAAATGAGCTGGAGAAGGAAAGGGCAAACCACTCCAGTATATTTGCCAAATAAACCTCAAGTGGGGTCATAAAGAGGCATATACTGAGCAAGAAAACAAAAACAACTGAACAACAAAATTTGTACATATAATAAATATTCTGGGCAAATAATCACATACTATTTTATTCCATTGCCTCAAACTACTGTTTAAATCTTGGATTGTTTTCAGAATTTTACTTCTCTTTTTCCTTTCCTAGAATGCAAACTCCTTAAGGATAGACTCCATGCAGTTATGGGAATGTGAATTTAAGATCTTCCCTGCCCCTAGGCCCTTTGATAGGGTTAAGTGCACCTGGAAGCTGTGGCAGGAGACTTGTTTTTCAGGAGATACTTTGTGATTGGGCAGTGGGTCAAGAGGGTTATGACATTCTCTGAGCCAGGAGAAGGCTATATAAACCCTGATGTGAGGCTTTGTTTTGGGGCTCACTTTGAGAATTGTTTTGTGATTTGACCATATGAGACTCTGGGCAGCTGTTGAGAGTCCCCTGGCTTTGAAAACCCAGTTGTTGGTACTTCCCTCTCTGGTAACTGTGACTAGGTATGGATGTAATGGTCAGACAGTTGGAGGCCTGTCTGCTTGAAATGTTTCTCTGTCTTCTTGTAACTTCTGTCTTTATACTCTGAAGTTTGCGGTGCTAACCTTTTTCCCCTGAACTAGGTAAATGATATGTTTAATTGATTAAAGCAAGATTGTTAACCCATTTTGAGTTGCTTTCCTTTAGAAAAGCAGATCTAAGAACCTGTGTTGGAAGCCACCCTAGGGATGCTGGAGTACTTGCTGCTACACATACCTAGACTCCTTTATAATCTATTTTTACTTACACACATTCACAACACCCAGTACACATTAAGTTTTCAGAAAAGATTTGGTCATTTAAGGTTACAATCATAACTGCAAAGAATATTTTAAGTGTTATGTTCAAACATAAATGCAAATAAGGAAAATCTTCCATTCCTCAATGGCAAGAAATAAAGAGACTTTTTTTATGGAGACAAGAAACATAAACAAGGCAGGAGACCAGTTTGGCAATAATTCTGAGAACATCATTACATGGATATGCCCATAATTCAGATCTGGGTTGACCTTAGAAGGAAACAAAGAGTAATGTGTTAAGTTAGACATTAAATCTATGACATGAGCACACCTCATTTTCTAGGGATGCTACATCTTACTTCAGATGTATCTTGTTATCAAAGTATATGTTCTTCAGTCATGCTTACTGTTTAATGGGCCAATAGCTAAAGAATAATTATCTCTAAGCAAGCAAGCAGAACCTCCATCATCTGTTGAAAATTATACCCAGCCTCTGACTTTTCCATTCCCCCCTTTTCTTGCTACAATTTTCTACACACACCCATCACCCTTCCAATCATCATCCTGTCCAACCCATAGCTATTTTCTCCCTCCACATTCAGAGATGGTCCCTGAATCTATTGTCTTTTACCTCCAACATGTCTGAGCCTTGAGTCTGCTCAATAGACAGCTAACATTCAAGTGAGGTCGGTGGTACCAAGACTCACACTATCTACCTCACAGGGTTTTCATGTGAAAGGTATTTCCCATAAACCTTTTAAAATGCTATAAAAATATGAGTTATTATAATTATTACTATTAACGCCAGATCTTGACTTTTTTCTTAAGCTACTCATCCTTGAGAATACTCCAGGAGTGCTATTTGCTTAGGTTCTTTTCCTCTGTTTTATACCATTCCCACCAATATATTAGAGAGAAGAAGAGAAACTTAAACATATATAGAAACTTAAGACCTTTCACATCTTATTGTAGTCTAGGTCTTTGTTTTCTGGAGCTTAGAGTAAGTTATTCTTATCAACTATAACAGAGCCCCACATAGGCTGAAGATGTCTATGATTTACTACAATAATGGATAAAAGACATTAATATAGGATTATTGGCCTCCCATCACTAGCTCCTAATGTGAAATTACTAAACCTGTCTATCATTTCTAATGAATTAAACATGAAATAAATTATATTATTCAAACACCAAATACTAATACATTCATAAAGTTGAACTTTCCCCCCTCTCCAAAATAAGGCTAACATTCAGTGCAAAGAGCTTACTCCTTTCGCAATATTTAAATGTTTTTGAGTTCTCAATTATTTAGTGGAACTGGGTCATTCTTCATTTCACACTTGATTTTCTTATGCCAAATATTTGCTTCTCTGAAGAACTGTAAGAAAAATGCAAATACAAAGACAGACCAATATTTCCTTAGTTAAGAACTCTAAGCAAACAAACAAACTGCCTGATCAGGTGTCTGTAGGAATTGTCACTTTATTCACCAGATATTATCACAGTTCTTTGTTCAAGGAACAGGAATAAATAAGCTATAGCATATTGGTTTCTAGCTAGACTTTAGGGCCTAGCAAGATAAAACCTGAGAAAAATATACCATAATGTGTGTTTCCTGCTTCTTTTTAAATAATGACCTAACAGGCTATCTATAAAATCTGAAAAGGCAGTAAACAGCCATTCTGCAAATAGCTAATATGGTAGCCCATGTAGCATCAAAGGTTACAATGCAATTCCAAGCACTGCATTCAGTGACAGACCTGTTTTATAGTACTTTTATTTCAATTATTGCAGATTTCAGTTGTAGTATGATGGGGTGCATATTATGCTAGACTTGCAGTCAGGAAGAGGTAAGTTCAAATCCCAGCTTTGTTATTTATCACCTGATTAATAGTGTCACAAAGTATCTTAACCTCAAACAACCCCCTAAGACACATCCACCAAATTGTAGATAGATTATGTTATCTTATTGGTAGAGGATGTTCCCATGCTGAAGAAATCACAGATGCTAGCTGTATTGACTAGAAGTTTATAGCAGACAAAATTCACATACCTTTGTAAGGGGTGTAAGAGTACTTTAGGAAGTTACAAGTTTGAATTCATTCATTAAGTCATTCAACATTTATCACTTCCCTCCCTTTCAATGATGTATTGACATGTTTAGTGATCCTTCAACCACCAAAATGTCACAGAACTACATACATTCTGAGGGAGACTCAGGTTTCAAATCTCTAAGATCTCTACAACAGAAATAAAATTATCCTTATTGGAAGTCTAAAAGTACTAATTTATCACTGCCTAAACCCTTGATTTTTCCTTTGATAGAATATGTGTGTATATAAAACCATAACATATACATATGCTGTATATGTGTATGTATGATATGTGCACACATATATGTCCATACAAATATATACATACATACATATATGTATTAACACTTACATATATTCCAAAAGAATTTCCGGAAGAAATCCTGGGACAGAGGTATCCTCAAAGTCTTTAACCTGTCCTATTTCTATTGACTCAACAACCAGCAGGATTTATAAGAAATCCTCAAGAGTAAATATCCAGAAAGCTGGTATCTGGGACCTCTGGAGTCACCCTAATCTTAAATTTCTATTAGAACAATGGGTAAGGCAATATAGTCAAGTTGTCTAGGTAGGAAGGGAGATTTAGGGAAGGTTTCCTTATTGAAAAGGGACAGAAGGAGAGTAGATTAGATTATCTTTTAGGATTAGATTATCTCTTAGACCACTTCCAAATCCCTGACCTTATGATATTAGGACCTGGTAAACCACCTGGTAGTTTCCTAATTTGTCTATTCTGAGGCCAATAACAGCTAGTAATCAAAGTAAAGAATTGATACCATGTAGCTTTCTGACACTGTCTCTACCATCTTCTACCACTCCCTGTCAAATCCAGATAGTCACTGCTATTTCAGTCACTTTCGGTGAAGAGGCAATGGACTTCTGTGTAGTTCTCATTCATTAGCACATCACTGAATTAAAAGCACTTCAAAACCTTCAACTTGAAAAGAAACATTGGGGGATTTCAAATGCCTGAGCTCACTCATCCCTACTATTTAAACAATTAAGTCCCATCTGCTTTTCCTGAATTAAAATGTGCAAATCACCCAAGCAACTCTTCATATCCCAATAGCCAATCTCTTTGTCAAATAGCTATATTGTAACCAAAAGTAGAGCAGTATTTGTTATTTTTAATCAAATTTAATGCTAAAAAATTACACTGCCCAAAGTAAATTCTCTTCTCTGTAAATAACATTTAGGTATGACCAAACTTCTAAAAATACTAAAGAAAAGGATATGCTTTGTTTTGGACCAGATACTCAATCAATATTTTTGAACACTTTTTCATTGTGGAAGGGACCTCGAAGAAAGCAAGACTGTTTCTGACACCAGAGAAGTAACCTAGAGGGCCTTTTCATTAAAGGTCTTCATATATAAGTTAGATGACCTCTTGTGTATGTTGTAGAATGTATCCTTTTTCAGGTACAGGTTTGACCAGATACCCTCTGACTTCCATTCCACCACTGAAATTCCAATCCTATGTCTTCAGTGCATATCACATTTCCTGTTTGAAAAATAGATATTTCCAAACATCTGAAAAAGATGTTAACTTCATTTCCTTCCAATGAAAGGCAGCATGGAATAGTGGATAGAGTTGACCTCAAAGTCAAGAAAACCTGAATTCTAGTCTTCACTCTGACACATACTGGCTATATGACCTGGGGAAGGACATCTAACCTCTCAGTGCCCTAAGCAACTCTAAGATTATGAATTGCACAGAAGGTGCCAAACTTCAGAGGTAAAGGGATTTTCTTCCCCTAAAATTCTTTAAACCAATTAAATCCACAGGTCCCTATCCTTTCTCCCACCTCAGAATATACATGGTCTCTAGCAAGCAGAAATATATTTTATCTTAAAATTGGATATCATTGCCTGCTTAACCTGTTTGGAATTTTATTATTGCACAGCTATCAAAAGTCTGTATAACAAAGTGTGACCACGGCTGCCATTCTCTAAAACCAATTCATTACTGAAGCTTTAAATTATCCTTGGCAATAGAACAGACCGTCTCCTGATAGACATGAGAAAATGCTGTGAGGCAACTGAGCTCAGGGGCAGAACACCAGCCAATTGTGTAATCTAAATGTAAAAGAATTTATTAAGCTCACAACAGCCAAAGCCTGATTTTCCCCAATGACACGGCAACTCTGAGGCAAAACGCATTGATAATCAGGGTGAGAAAGCCAGGCCTGCCAAGAACTAACTAGTTCTTTAATAATTTCCCTGTGCAAATTCTGTTTGTCAGAAAAAAAAAAATAGCCAATGCCACAGATTTTCAGTTAAAGAAAAAAATTCATGTTATATTATCTACCAGTTATTAATATTAAATCCTCATATGTTAAATGACAGAAAATGGAGATAATTACTCATACAGGGCAAGTGGGGACATTATGCTTACAAAATTAAAAATATTTCCGATAAAACTCAATGGTAAGAGTCACCAAAGGGACTAGCCCTCTATAAAAATATGTAGGAAGGAATTTTATGTAAATGGAGCCAAAAAAGCATTTTGAGGTGTATAAAAATATACATTAGTGGGGGTGGAGGTGAAGAATTTCCTGCTTCATCTTCAGCATGTCCAACCTGGCCACTGATCTCCATTGCTAAGTGTGTCAGGCCTCTGCCTTTGTAGTAAAGTTAAAATTAGCAAAATAAGAACTTACAGTGGAAAGAGTCCTAAACATGGACAAATGAAGAGACTGGACCAAATAATCATCGCAGCCCTTTACAATTATATGCCTATGAGGTTATCTCAGGATTGCTGTTGTTCAGTCATTCAGTCATGTTAGACTCTTTGTAACTCTATACATAGAGGTCCTTGGGGTTTTCAAGGCAAAGATCCGGGAATAGTTTGTCACTTTCTTCTCCTATGGATCACTGATGCTAAAGCAAACAGATTTTAAATGACTTGCCCAATGTCACACAGTTAGGAAGTTTCTGAGGCTGGATTTGAACTCAGGTCTTCTGACTCTGAGCCCAATACTTTCTCCACTGCTCCACCTAGCTTTTACAACTAATTAATGTCATTTGTTGATTATTTCTCAGTCTTCTACTTATCATATTAATTCTTGTCATCCCAAATTTTAAGGTAATTAAGTAATGTTTTGAGATTTTTCTCATTAATATAATTGCAACTTCCTTATTAATTAATAAATTAGTTCAGAACACAATGTATTAGATATTAGTAGACCTCAATTTATTAGATATTATTTAGTAAAGTAGAGAAACATCTTTCCCCACAAGCAGTTGCACTTCTGTGTCCAAATATTTTTAATTGCTAATCTCCTAGGAATAACTCAATATTTAGTTTGTAGGTTATACAATTTATTAACAATAATCAAATTTAACACAAAGTCATAAAGAACTATAATGTCATAGCAGTGAAAAATGTCCTGAAGCACTTCTAACTATGACCATAACTGCAGATGACTTTTCCTTACTCCTGGACATACAGTTTCACTAGTCAGTTCATTCATGATACCAAATAGCATATCCTCTCAAGAATGTTCTTTTTGCTCTTCATAAGATAATGATTAAAAGAGTTCCATCTCCATATTACCCAACTTCTCCACAACCAATGGCACATAAGTTTTCTCTTCAACTCCTATTCTTCCACCATTCTCAATAGTCTCTCCAAAATGACAAAAGCTACCATTTCTGCAACATTTCATTTGACTCTTAAAGCTGTATTAACTGTAACTGGAGTCTTTATAGGAGAAGCTTTTGAAATACGTGTTATAATGCTATGATTCCATGGCTGTGGGCTCTAAAAATGAGTCAGCTTTAGTCCAGGAATATAACCAACCCCAGAATATGTATAGGCAATATCAGTAGCATGTCAATAATGCCTTATTTTAAGAGGCAACATGGCACATAAATCATAGGATTGCAGACTTGGAGATATAAGAAAATATCTAGTCTTGCCTTTTCACAAATGAGGAAACTGAGGGCCAACACAGTTAAATGACTTGCCCTATGTCATACAAGTAGTAAGTAGAAGTGCTGGAATTTTATTTCAGCTTCTATGATTCTAAATCCATTACCTCTTCCAAATGCCATACTGTCTAACCTTAGAATCAAGAACAACTAGGTTTTAGTCTTGCCTCCAACTCAAACTGGATATGTTACCTTACCCCTAAATTCTCAGCAACTATGACTTTCTATAGACTAAAAATCTATAAATTCTCTGAGATTGTAGGTTTCAGATGAGTTCCCAAACTGGAGTGGTGAAAGAAAATTTCCAAACAAGAAATTCCCTACACTGGTGAAATCCCAGGTAAAGGAGAGAGAGAGAAAAAAAGTGAGCTATTAAATTCAATTCACTGAATATTTTTAAGTACCCAGCATGTACCAAGTAATATGCTAGGCAGTAAGAAATATACAATGCTTAATCCAAGATGGTCTCAGCCCTTATGCAATTTATCATCTATGACATGATAAGTGCTATTAAAATGTACAAAACAAAGTGCTATGTGAGGTCTGTTGGGGAAGACAATGATTGTCAAGAAAAATGATAAAAAAAATATATGAAGGTTCTCAATTGTGATTTCTTTTTAAGGAGGTATAGGAATTAAGCAGTCAAAGAAAGAATAGGTTACAGACATTGGGAATGGTATGAGAAAGGCATAGAAATAGGAAAATGAAAGGCATTTGAGGAAGACAAATAATTGTCCACTTTTTCTTGACTACAGTGTGATACAAGATAAGGCTTTGAAGGTAGGGTAACAAGAGATCATGAGAGGTCTTAAATACCTGGTACAAGAATACAAACTTTACAATGAAATTATTAGTAATTCAGAAGCAACTATACCGCTCTCTCTGCAGTGTGCTAAACGGTTCTTTGATCTCTCCAAAATAACCAGCCAACCTAAACTAAGATGTGAGACAACCATCACTCGTTACAAACAAGGCTACTGAAATCAGTGTCAAGGTGGTACAATTGTATCCCACTATAGATAGTTGCCACACATATTTAGATCTTAGCCCAAATAAAAGTTAGGGGGCGGGGGGAGAAAACATCAGATTGGAAGAGAGTTAGAAACTCTGGGAGAGGCCTAGTGATGGCTCTTACACTGAGTTGATGCCAAAGACTTCCTCATTTTGAAAAGGAATCATAGAATTTTAGAAGGTCATTCCAGACATCACACACAAAGCTGAACTTCAGGGTCAGTCCAGTGGATAACAAACATCTGGCATCTCTATTAAAGAAGAGTTCCCAAAGAAGGATTTCCATCTCATAGAATCAGAAGAAACAATTAGAGTAGGAAGCATGGACTGCAGAAGGAACTACCAGGAGGTCAAGTGGAAGGTTGGGAGGAACCAAAAGAATAGACATTTCAGAGGTTGCTAAGGTGACGCAGTGAATAGAACAACGGCCCTGGAGTCAGGAGGACCTGAGTTCAAATCCGGCCTCAGACATTTAACACAAAAACTAGCCATGTGACCTTGGGCAAGTCACTTAACCCCAATTGCCCTATTTTCCCCCTTCAAAGGAGCAAAATAAATAAATAAATAAATAAGAACAGATATTTCTTAGAGATTTCAATTTATTTTTATTCAATAAGTATCTATTAAATGTTTGGTAAATTCCATTTAGATAAACCCTGTACTAAGTGTTGAAGATACAAAAACAAAATAAAACCATCCCTATCCTTAAGTAGTTTGTGATTCTACTTGGGCAAAATATGTTCACAGGTAAATAAACACAAAGTAATTCCAAAGGAAGGGGAGAAGTCTAAGCACTAGGTGAATTGGAAAGTCTCATGTGAAAGTATGGCTTGAGCTGAACTTGAAATGAGCTGGGATTCTAGATGGTAGAGGTAAGAGGGATGAACATCACAGACATGGGAGAAAATTTGTGAAGAGAATTTGCACTGAATTTACACAGAGAAGAAGACAAAGTGTCATTTCTATGAAACAGCAAATAGACCAATTTGGCTGAAACAAAATGTGTGAGGAAAAGTCATGTAAAATTCTTCCAGATTAGAAAAAATAGTCCTTAAGAGCGCCGGCCTCGGAGTTGGGATGACCCAAGATCGAATCCGGCCTCAGAAAATGAGCACCCACACATAAATAATGACTGGCCGTGTAACCTTGAGCAAGTTACTTAACCCCAATTGCTTTTAAAAAAGGGATATTAAAAATAATGAAGACCTGTTTGCCCACTAAAAGTAGTCCCATTTAGAATAAATGCGACTCTTTTCACATGAACTGTTTGATACATCATTTATCATACTTCACATCCATCATTCAATATCTTAACTCTCTGCATTGAACAAAAAGCAACTGAAAATTTTTTCTAAACATTTGACTATGTAGAATAACCACTGAATATGCTTAGCTGAGAATACTGAATACAAAGTAAGCTCTTAATACAAAGCAAGTAAATATGACCTTTCATAGAAGTAATGATAACATGATTCAGATAATCCAATAAAATATTTCCATCTGAAATTGTGAAAACTTTTCTCACACCCAAAATCATTATGGTAATAACTTTCCAATCTATGCATATCTGTGATTACTTATTTTCAAACTATCCTTTTTGCATTTATATAACTTTGCCTTAATCCCTACTTATAATAGTCAATATCTATCTAATCTAAATGTATGCAATATTTGATACATTCATTTCAAACCCAGAAACCTGCTTAAACATTCTATGCCCCTTTGATCACCAAAATATCTTCAGAGCATCTACTTCCCCCTTTCTACCTTTCCAGTAGCCCAACTCCATTACCTTAACACCAAAAGGTTCATATACAGAACTGCAATATTTGTCAGCAAATTTAACATCATCACTCATTATTCAGATGGCTCCAGGTATATAAGTAACTTTTCATTAAAAATATTTTCAGATCTTGTCATCAGTATAGAAAAAAATAAGGAAAATAAGAAGAAAATTGAACTATGGCTTTAACATAAAGAGGACCTTAACACCCTCTATAGAGAGAACTGACCAAGGAGCACATATAATTTCTAGTTAATAGGGCCCAGAAGATGATCAGAAACTACAATGTAAAAAAAAACTTAAGAGCAACCATGCATAGTATTTCTATTTGAGACAGAGTTTTCCCCAACCACCATCACTTTACTACCTCACCCCCTAAAGATAGCAAAATGCTTTATATATTCAAGTGGATTTTGCCACAGATAATGCAGATACCCCAATGTAAGCATGTCAGCTTATGTGTACCTCATCATGTGTACCTCATTTCTATAAAAAATAAGTTGAATAATAACATGAATCGTATGACTCATCTTCTTTGAAGCACCATTTCAAATTTTAACTTTCCCAAAACAAGTGAATTGGTTAATGTGCATGTGCTTTGCAGCACAGGAGTTTTCAGAATGTGTGTCAGGATATAATAAAAACCATTTCAATTTTAATTTCCAGGAGACATTTGTTATGAAGCTACTCTATGCATTCCCTATATCTTGATCACTCAGATATGTTCAGTTATCCTGCATTATTTTCTCTGATCAACAATAAAAATATTGTGTAGGCTTTGTCTTCTACTTAAAAAAAGAGATTCACGATGTAATAATTACAGGAAATATACCCCACAGTATCCTTCATGTGTGCAATTTGGTCATCCTTAGAAACAATATGAAACTACGTTTATAAATTACCAAGGGGAGAAATCCAAATACCATACTGCAAGCTAATACAGATGTCTTCTTATGTACATTTCACCTGCTTGATTAAAATATGCAGTAATGTTAAATAATGTCTGTGTGCCCAAAACATTTTCCAAATATCATTTTCTGAATAATTTAACACCTTAATACACCTAAGACCACATTTTACTATATGTAATAGCCAGGACATAGTCACCTTTCAATTCTAAACAAGTGACTACTTTAAAGTTATTATTCCAGTCTGCTCTTTTTTCTTGGTTTAATAACATCTTTACTGTTTCCATAACCAATGTGATAGCCTTGGGTCTTTTGTTCACCTGACAGCATATAAACATTTTCAATAAAATTGACTAGCAATTCCTCTCATTGTTCATGCTTAAATGTTACTAAATGCCAGCCTTCTGGGCCCCTGCTGTCAGTCATTTGGAAGAATCCCGGAGAAAGTAAATTAAAAAAAAGATTAATTTCACGATATTTTCATTATGACCTTGAAATTATTATCTAATAGTAGAACATGATACCTTTTAATAACCCTTTAGAGATCCATTTTGATTTATGAAGAATATGAAATAAAATCAGAATTTATTTTATTATAACTTTGGGGACTTCTCACAATGAAAAATGTACATAGAAAATAACCAGTGAACTCTGTAACACAAATTTACTCATTTACCATTTTATTCATCAAAACAGGTCATCCCATGCTCATATACATTGCCCGAAGTCTTAATTCCTTAGAACTATATGGCTATTAAAGTTTCCATTGAGCTTTTTAAAATATACTTATGGGAAAAAAATCCACTTTGTTAAAATGTTTAACCAGCTTCATCAGTAAGCTCCCTATAGCAATAAAACTCTAAAATTCCCAGCAGCCATTCACATAAACAGGCAAAATGAGAACAAGGAGAATTCCTCTGTGAACTGACATTGATTTTGGTCAGTCATACAGCTATCTCTTTCCATTAGAAAAAGATTAAACTCAGAGAGAAAACTGTTTCCAGGGATCCAAGAATTTCATATATTGCCATTTTTAAATGACTACTGTGAACCACTGCTTACAGTACAAAGTTGTTGAAAATTTATAATGGAAACTACAAAGACTACATCAGATAAAGTTAACTTAATTACACTTGGCAGAATTTTACTCCCATATTTTAAATTCTGCCAAGTAGAAGTCAATTTATTTAGCACTATTATTCTAAAAGTTGGATATAATAGAGGATTGGCCTTTGAGTCAGAAAGTTCTAGATTCAAATACTTCCTCTGACATATATTGACTCTGTAACCAAAGGAAAGCACCTCTTAGTAGTATAGGCAATTTTAAGCTTCAGATGATAAGTCACAGATGAAGTGCCAATCCACATCAATGGAGGGATTCTACACACTGGGAGTTCTCTACATTGATAAAACCGTGGATATAAACTAAAATAAAAATATTACCATACTGAACAATAACACTAATCTAAAGTAGTGGAAATGAAAATACAATTCTGATTGTCCTTTGACAAAATAATGACCCCCAAATACCTAGGAACATAATTGTGCTACACACACTTGATATTAGCTTTTCTAAAGGCATTCTATGCAAGGAAGGGGATTTTTAAACACAAAGAAAAAAAGAGAAAGCATGGATCAACCCATTCCTCTATGAATGTAATGCTTTCATGTATGAAAACAACTGGAATAGGAAAGTGGATTCCTCCTGTCCGTAACAGTCAGATGAAAGCATCTTGTAAGTAAGAGTTATGGTTAACACATGTGAAGTTGATTTTTTATTGCAAAATAGCACAATATTCCAAAATTCCCATTCAAACAAGTTTTCACCATCAGGTTTCTTGGAAAACATCCCAAAGCCCCACACTTACTACTTCAAACCAAATACCTCTAAACTACCATGAGAAATTACATGATACCATCTCTCAACTCAAGACTTCCATCCTGTTCTTTTATTCATTGCAATCCAGAAGGCTTTAAGCACAAACCATCTATCCATTTCCTATGTAGTCTATCAATATAAGGGCCTTGATTGCAAACAGACTCCAAATGCAATGTTCCTGGCATACTAAGCTCTGCTAGCCAGAATCAGTCTTTTCATAATTTGCAAAAGAAAAGGCTTCAGAGTGAATATAACAACTACAAGAACTACTACCAGTTTCCCTCAAGAAGAGACAGCCAACAATAGAACATAATTTGCAAATCTACTTCTCCAGATAAAAACTGGTCTAAAAACAGGTTTCAATTTGCACGTGGAGCTAAGCATCCAATTTCTCCCACTTTTCTACAAGTTTGATGCACAATTCTTAAAAAAAAAATCCTCAATCTCTAAATCATGAGATCACATTTTTAAAAATCTATATTTCCAAAAAAAAAAAGGAAATTTCTTTACCTGTATTCCTGTCTGGTAAGATACAGCAATGCTTCTGCAGAATGCCAGGCAAAACCTATTTGAAAACAAATAAATAAAACAATACATGTGGTTACCATTAGGGAAGAGAGAAGCATCTCATTAACTGTTGAAACTGTTTCTCTAATAAGGTCATTCAGTGTTGCTCAAAGTCATCACACTGAGAACAGCCTGACAAATTGAACAGTACAAGGGAAAATGGATGACAAGCATTTTTCATCAAAAAGGTTAATCACAGAAGTATACATGTTTATATGTTCTTAAACTGCTAACAGCTCAGTTTAATGCATATCCCTTTTGAACATGAAGAGTGTCTGTAAACTCCATAGAGAACTCCAAATGGGAGGGTAAATGAATGATTAGTCAACCAATTTTAGAGCTACCTTTGTTAAAAAGTAGACAATTTTATTGTCTGGAAATCAAAAATTGTCCTAAATAACGTACTGGAATCTATTGCTTCTGCTTTCTAAATCTGGGATTATTTGAACAAGAGAAAATTTTAAAGTATACATACTTCCAACCACCATTAACGGCAAAAGGTAAGAGGAAAATCTTATTTCTGAGGGTTTTTTTAAACAAAATCACAAAATTAAGAAAAAAATACTTATAGTTTAAAAAAAGTTCAGAAAACCCATCACATGTATTTGAGTGTATATTTGAGCGTATATAATTTGTCAACCAATAGGATTTTGTAGGACATCTTTTTGCAGTGCTTCCCATGACCAATTAAACAGAACAATCAACTTGAAATATTATATGTGATCATATTGAATCCACAAAGCTAGAACAAACAATTATAATCCTCTTCATTTTTTTTTCAGCCATCAAGCATCTACTGTTGTTTGCAGAGCACCATGCTGGGTAGAAAGATGAAAAAGAATGCTAACAAAGAAAAAGACGACAGCTTTCACCCTTGACAATTTGACAGTCTGGACAAGTTGCTCTCAACTTAACAGCACAAGGCAGACATTCAATAAATACTTGTTAAGCTGAATTTAATTACAGGATTTCTCTTAAGTGCAATGATTATCCCCTTTCTGTACCAATTTAAAAACTCTTCCCTTTGAGGTACCCCTAACCAATATTAAATATAGCCTTGAAGTCAACATGGACAATTCAAGTTCAATAATGTAGTGCCTATTATATGTACAATACTGTGGAAGACACAAAGTCTCAGGCATGAGCCCTCTCCATACACATGAAATTATGTTAATTATAGTACCAATTCAAACTTATAGCACTTTAAGCTTTACAAGAATAGTTGAGTGTTTCTTTAAAAAATTCCCCAATTTGGAGCGGCTAGGCGGCGCAGTGAGTAGAGCGCCGGCCCTGGAGTCAGAAGGACCTGAGTTCAGATCCGGCCTCAGACACTTAACCCACACAAACAAAAACCTAGCCATGTGACCTTGGGCAAGTTACTTAACCCCAATTGCCCTAAAAGGGGCGGCTAGGTGGTGCAGTGAGTAAGAGAGCCGGCCTCGGAGTTGGGATGACCCGAGATCAAATCCGGCCTCAGAAAATGAGCACCCACACATAAATAATGACTAGCCGTATAACCTTGAGCAAGTTACTTAACCCCAATTTCTTTAAAAAAAAAAATTCCCCAATTTTCTGCTTTCCTTTAGATCTTGGCTACACTTATTTCTACAAAAACTTGTTAATTTAATGTAATTAAAATTACCCATTTTACAGCTAACTTTGCTCTCTATCTCTGGTTATTTATAAATTGTTCACCTATCTATAACTCATATAAGTAATAAAAATTTTATAGACAGTTTCTCAGATGAAAGTCTCCTATCTCAAATACATAAAGAACTTCGTCAAAGCTATAATAATACTAGCCATTCCCTGATTGATAAATGTTCAAAGGATGTGAATAGACAGTTTTCTGATGAAGAAATCAAAACAATTTATAGTCATATGGAAAAATACTCTAAATCATTACTGATTAGAGAAATGCAAGTGAAAACAATCTTGAGATATCACTTTATACCTATCAGAATGGCTAAAATGATTGAAAGGGAAAGGGAAAAATGTCAGAGGGGTTGTAGAAAAATTAGTTCACTAATTCATTCTTGCTCTCGAACCGATACAGGTGTATGCTGAGTGGCTATTACCCTAAGTGTAATGCATACTACATTAGCACAAAATAAGGTGCTCTTGGGGTCCAGCTTCACTCCTATGGGTCTCGACATAGCTCAAAATGGACATTCTTCCCATTCCAATTAAACAAAACAGTATCTTTCTCCCACAACACCAAATAAAGCCATTTACTCCACTGCCACCTCTTCCCTTGATACATCCCTCTCCACCTTCCTCAGTAGCAACCTTTCCCTTTATGCCTCACATAACACTTTATTTACTATTCCCAAACATATTCTTCTATAATATGACATACTAAAGTCACTCGTGCTTATATTGGATCCATCTCACCCCCAATAAACAAACACCCCCACTAGAAAGAGTTCCATGATGGAAGGGACTGTATCTTTTCTACATATTACATCTCTCCCAATTCCACTAATATCAGGCACATAACTTGCTTAATAAATGTTTGTCAAATATACGTTTTTCAGATGAATCTGAGAAATTTATCAAAAGTTCCCATCAATAACAACATTCAGTTCCATTCAGTAACATACAAAATACATATTTAACTGAAAAAGCTTTGTTGTGATTGGGGGAGTTGGGGAGATAGAGATGTTGAGGTTTCAGAGAAATTTTCTGCAGGTGTAATCTATTGTGGAATTTACTTTGTTTTTCTGTTAATGGGCAATTTTTGTTCAGTGATTGTGCTCATATCTAATCTTGACAACTTCCTCCTAGCCCTGTTCCCAGAGAAGCCATGTATATTTAGTCTCAGACTTACTCCTGGCCTTTGAGTATACTGAGCACGCACCATGACTGCCATGTAGCAGGATTTAGCTGAAGGGTACAGGAAGGCACTATTATAATAGGTTTATTTCTTCCTCTCTGAGGGATTTACAGAAGACAGCAATAGAGAATGAAATTATCCTTCCTCCCCAAAGGCACTCTTAAAAAGTTCAATTCCTGTCACCCTGCCTGCTTAATGTGTGTGTTCAGCTGCCAGGAGTAATTGTGGGCCATTGTGCCCTGCAATGCCATGGGCAGGTGAGGTTAAAGAAAATGGCCTTCAACCTTGTAACCAACCTCTTCCATCAAACTGTGCCCAGTTTCATTGAGAAACAAAATTCCAATACACACCATCAGTCTTCTCCACTCCCCATGGCTCAAGGAAATCTTCCTGCTTATATTCTAGTCATTGTATGCATGTATGTATGTCAAGTCTTATCAACCAGATTATAAACCTTTTACTTACAGGCCCAACTTAAGGCCTACCCTTCTCTGATAATGCTAGACCACTCTCATTCTCCATCTCTAATTCTTTCTGAGCTTATTATCTAGGCTATGCAAATTGAAATTTCTTACAACCTGTCTTAACCTCTACTTTTCTGTTTAAGACTATTTACCACTCTATTATATCAGTAAACAATATCACTAATATAATACAAGCCATTTGACTATAATAAAGGAGTTTTATGTTTGCATATGAGCAATTATGTGGGTTCTTGTTGCTAATATCTATTCAACAAACATATTACAATTACAATTAAGTTATCCCTTTAGGAGAATAGATATTTATTCCAAAAAAATGATATGAATGATGCTCAAAACCCTTTGCTACTCTTCTGTGAGAATTGTCCTCTGAAATAAACAGAACATCCCCAGGACCAAATGGACTCATGAATGAATTCTACCAGACATTTAAAGAATAATTATTTCCAATTCTACATAACCTATTTGAAAAGTAGGCAAAGAAGGAGTCCTACCAAATTCTTTTTATAACACAAATATGGTGCTGATATCTAAACCAGGAAGAACAAAAACAGAGAGAAAACTATAGACCAATTTCTCTATTGAAAATTGATGCAAAAATTGTAAATAAAATACTAGCAAGGAGATTATAGCAATATTTCACAAAGATCATGCACTATGGTGAGGTGGGATTTATACCAGGAATACAAAGCTGGTTCAATATTAAGAAAACTATCAGCATAATTGGCCATATCAATATTAAAACTAACAAAAATCATATGATTATCTCTAGATGGAGAAAAAGGTTTTGACAAAATACATTTATTCCTATTAAAAATGCTAGAAAGCATAGGAATTAAGGGAGGTAAACTAGAAGCCTTTCTAATAAGATCAGGAATGAGGTAAGGATGCCTGTTATCGCCATTATTATTCAATATTTTTCTAGAAATGCTAGCTATAGAAATAAAGTGAGAAATGAAAGAAACAGAACTACAAGGCTAATATATCCAATGACCACAATAATATAAAGGAAAGAAATACAAAAGGCAGGTAGACCCAGATTAATTACAATGGCAAAACTTGGTTCCAGAGAACAGATAATGAAAAACCTTTCCCTCTACTCTGTGGAGGGAAGGAGGATTAGAGGAGCAAAGGAAGACATTCTGTGGGCTAGTTTTGTTTAATTGTTTTACCTTTCTTGACAGCAGACTTCATGTGTGGTTCATAGGGAATAGATCTAGTAATAATTGTGATGTAAAAGAGAATAGTCATCAATAAAACTTAAAAATGGAAATAAAATTAAATAATTGTCACCTAAACCAGTGTATGAACTACACATGAAATACATACTAATTATTGTATTATCACATCTCATTTGGAAAGCAAAAATGTATTAACTAATTTGAGCACACCGCCCCCCTTTTACACAATATTGGGTTTTTTGAAAAGAGGTAAAAATCATCTGGATTCAAATCTACTCCCCAAAGAAGGTTTGCTACCCCTTGAAGATTATCATAAGAATATGCTACAGCTCAAAAGGCCATTTCAAAATAAGAATTCTCAATATTCAATTCCACTCAATAATCATATATTGGTTTTAGAGCAAAGTCACATTCATTGGAATAAGAATATAGCCTCCCAAGGTAACAACACTTAACTAGGTGTGTATTCTTGTATTTTTGTTATAAAACTTCTCACAGTTACTTTGGTTAACTTCAGAATGTCTCAAATCTATGCCTTTCCATTCCTACTGTTACTACCTTTCTTCTGGCATTTGACTCCTATATGGCCTATTGCAAATCTGTCCATCTATCAGTCTGTCTCCCTCTCTCCCTCTGTTCCCCTTATTCTCTTCTCTCTCTCTCTCTCTCTCTCTCTCTCTCTCTCTCTCTCACACACACACACACACACACACACACACACACACACACACACACACATATGCACACATGCACATGCATGCACATACAAGTACATATTCTTCTAGTTCACAGAAATAAAATTTAGGAGTGAAGAAAACTAAGAGGCCATTTAGTACAATTCTCTCCTTTGGCAGATAAGGAAACAGACCCACAGGAGCTTCAATGACTTGCTCAAACTTCTGACTCCTGAATCCCAAGTTTAGCATTCTTGCACTACATAGAAATTCAACAATTCAATAAATGTTTATTAAGAACCTACTGTGTGCTAGCAATTGTGCTCAGAATTGCAGAGGGACAAGATGAAAAGCACACAGTCCTTGCCCTGAATGGTACTTACAAAAATGCAACATGTACCCAAATGAATATGTTTGTATACAATAGAGACAAAGGAAAAGTTCAAAGTAGTTGTTAGGAGAGATTATATTCAACTGGGAAAAGGAAAACTGGGAAAGCATAATTATTCATCATAATAATATATTATGCTGTAACATATACTACAAGATGATATTTATATAACTGTCTTTTCATTTATAATCATTTGTTACATTTGGAACAATAGCATTCTGTACATTTTTCATCAGTGTATATATCTGTCATCCATTTACTCTGAACTACTCTTTTAAGACTTTTACATATTTTCCTTTTCAAGGCTAGCTTCTTTGTACATGCTATATTTGGCTACGTTCGTTCATTCATTTACCATGTTTCAAAGACAATTTAAAAAACAAGTCATTTGATTGTTTTTTATTATGTTTGGGTGGGAGTGCTTTAGGTATTTCTCTCACCTTCCATTTTTAAAAAGTATTTCCTAAATATCTAAAAGTCCAAAGATTTTCTGAAGCAGCAATGACCTCCATTTTCCTTCAAGTCAGTGGAAATAATACATCCAATTTGTACATATCAAAAGTGAAATCTCTGAAGCTGGGGAAGAAAAATCCCCAAATGAGCATGGACAACCATTCAAGGCAATGCTAAATAGACAGCAGGTTTAGAAAACATGCTGTCTTTTCCAATTATCTGCAACAATATAACTGAAAAACATGTTCCTTCTTTCAACTAAAATTATTACTCCCAAATCAAAAAGCTGTTTACAAGTACGGCTCTGTCTTTATTCTGAATTTTGTCCATCAATAGATACTGAATTAAAAAAAAATAAAAATAAAAACACATACACCAACATTGTAGATAAACCTATTTAGACCTTTTTTTTTTACCTATGCCATTTTTAAGTCTTATTTAACTATTCGGGAAGATTAATATAAAACTAGAAATAAAGTATTTTTGCTCTTTCAATTCCCTCTGTTATTTCCTGTATATCGGGTATAAAGCTTTGCATATATTTAATTGCAAGTTATCTCCTCCATTCAATTGTAAATTCTTTCAAGGCAGGACTGGGTTTTTTGCCTATTTTATACCTCCCCCCCTCTATTTAGCACAGTGCCTGGCACACAAAAGGTACTTAATAAATGTTTATTAACTGAATAGTAATAATAGTTTAAAAATAAAATTTATAGAATGTTTTGTGGGTTACGTATAGAATTTTAAGCTCAAAGACACCTTTAAAAAATTCACCTTTTCCAATCCCTAATTTTACAGATTACCACACAACTCTCAGAGCCATATCTTCTGACTCCAAGACTATATATAGCATGCTACACCTGACTTTTTTATGCTTAATGCATGCCTTTTCATTCCATTTGATGGATCTCTCTCATTATCTGTCTCCTCTCTGAAACTCCTTTCAATCATTCTGTTTACAATATTTAATTCCTACTAGGAAGTGCAATGCAGAATCACAGATTTTGAGAATTAAAAGAACTTCAGGGATTATCTAGTCCAACTCTTACCTATAAAAATGTGTCTACCTACATTTACATAGAGCCATGCAACTCATCGGTGAATAGGGAAATGAAACACAAGACTTTCAGGAAGTTCTAGGACCTATCTAGGTAGACTTTGATTGTGTCCTATACCAGGAAGAAGAGGTCCAGCATTCCAACCAACAGCATATCTTCAAATGGCTTCCCTTCAGCAACCACACTTCATCCCACAGTCATAAAGGGATATAGAAAAGCCAGTAATTTTCCTTTGATGGAAATTTCATATTCTTATCAAACTGTTTCTTCCCTGACCCAAAAAAGAAAGAAATAAACAATCTAAGGTGTTTCTCTTCTGATAAATTTTAAGTAAGAGTGGCAACAGAGAATGGGTGGGGAGAGAAAAGGAGGTGAAGACATCTTCAGTCAGAATGACCTGGGCTCAAGCCTTTCTTCTGATAGGTACTGCTGTGGGACCCTGATCAAATAATTTCTTTTTTTTTTTTTTGCTTTTTGGAGGGCAATTGGGGTTAAGTGACTTGCCCAAGGTCACACAGCTAGTTTTTGTGTTAAGGATCAGAGGCTGGATTTGAACTTAGGTCCTCCTGACTCCAGTGCTGGTGCTCTATTCACTGTGTCACCTAGCCACCCCCTGATCAAATAATTTCATTGCCAAACAATTCTCTTTAGGTTGCCTAGGTTACAGAACAGTTGCTAGATCTCCATAAGCAGAAAAAGTTTCTGTACGAGGGAGCAACTTGCACCAACAAAATGACAGGTCCTGACTGCTTTTTAATTAGTTTGCTTTAAATGAAATGGATATTAAAAAAAATTCTGCTCATAAATTCTTCACAGCCAGCAGATACAAATGGAGTGAATCATCAAAAGAGGCCAATTTCTAACCTACAGTTGAGTGGGATTACAAACAGCAGCCAATACGTTTGCCAAGACAGCTTTCAGTAGAAAGCACCCAACACAGCACCCAGCCCAGAGATTCAGTGCATTAGTAAGTGTTTAATAAACATTTATTGAATGAAAGAATAGGACAGGACTCGAAAAGCCTTCTGTTCTCTTAACCTGTTCTCTCTTTTCCACCCACATTTTGGGTTTTCTACCCTTAAAATAAAATTCTATGGTAACATTGAAGTCAGGCAGGAAGGGGTAAAGAAGAAACAAGGGGAAAATGAATCAGAGTTTAAATCATCAATCAATTAAAATATTCACATCATTTTTTCCATTTCCCTAAATAATCCTTTGAGAAATAGAAAGACAGAACAGAACTATAATCCACAGGTGAAATATACTCCAGTCTGTCAAGTTAGAACTGGCAACTGTCTTGTATAAAAGTGAGGGATAAATGAGATTCATAGTCAGGGTTATTCCATATATCAGTGCTGCTAGAGAATTTTATGGCTCGAATAAAATTAACTCTATTAATATCTAGAAATGTAGGAATTGCTGCTCTTAGTTATAAAGCTTCACTGACTTGGTTGAGAAAAGAATGTTCCATTCCTGGACTTTTCTTTTTCTTATTTGTTGTTTGCTGCATTATAAATTAAAGGTTTGGGGGCAGGGAGGCAAAGTGGGAGGAGAACAATTGCTTCTTCCTATATTTCCCAGAGCAGCCTCTCATTTCCCAGTTTCATTTGCTAATCAGCACACAAGCTTTGACCTGCTCCATTTCCAACCTGGGCTGATCTGTCTTTCTTCAGGCAGACTGGTGGCCATATGTTCCCTGGGGCCCACTATATTGGTTCTAAACTTAGTGAAAATACCCACTAGCCATAGTCCATTGCAGCTCAAAATTTCTGAGCTCAAAGGATTCACCAGCCATAGGAAGGTGCTACCAAGTCTGGCCAAATCATAGTTCCCTAAATCAATTTCTTTTTGATCAGTTTTGTTTTTCATACTATTCAAAGTGAGTGTAAACATTCAAACAAATGTGTTGTTCTTGATGGAACAACATATGCCTTCAAAGGAAAATAAAGATCTAAAGTGAATGGGCTTGAATATCACCTTTATTTTTTTCATATACTTTTTGTTCTTTCTCAAATCCATTGTAATAATAGAAAATTAAGTAAAAGGTATATTTAGGGATGGTCAGCCCAGGGTACTAGGACTATTTCAAAACCTTGTCTGTGACTCCAAAGGCAAGTTTGAAAAAATAAAAATGTTATAATTTTATTGCCAGTTATTAAAAGTAGTATTATTCCCTTGGAAATAAATACCAGCAAGCATCTCATAAGATCCTACTATGTATAAGGCCCCTTGTAGGCAATGGTGATACAAAAGCAAAAGAACATAGAATAGACCCTGCCACAATGAAAGGTACACGAAACACTGATGAAAGGTGAGATGAGATCAGTTCAAAGAGGGGGTCCAGGAAAAATACTATGAGAAATTAGAGGAGGTACAGCTTATTTTGAGCTTAAGGCAGGGCAGTTGTGTTGGCCCCTACAGGCTTCATGGAGAAGAAGAAAGCTGAGAAAAACCCTAAAAGAGGAGAAAGACTTTAACAGGCAGAGATTGGAGCCAGGGGACAAGAGGAGAGAGTTCATTCCATTCAAAGCACAGGAGACAGCCACAGAAAAAGAATAAAGATGGACAATGGTAGGACATGAACAAGGAAAAGCTGACTAGATAGAATACTGGAAGGTGATTAGTATGAACTAAAACTGGAAAGTTTTGTTGGTACCATGTTATGCAATGCCTTGAGGGCTAAGATAAAGATCTGGGGAATCACTTGGTAGGTGATGTGGAGATAGTAAAGGGCTTTGAGTAGAAGACTAGAATCATCAGAACTGTGACTAAGGAATACCACACTCATGTTGTGAAAGATGGGTGGAAGAAGGGATGAACTGGAAGTAGGAATAACAATTAAGAAGTTATTAGAAAATAATTTCAAACAGAAGTGATGGCTACCTAAACCTCCTGGTTTTAGTTTGAATGCAAGAAAAATAAAAAGAAGGAAATAAATGCAGAGAACTACTCACCCTGGAAATTGCTTAAATATGAGTGTTGTCTGCAAACACTCACTTACCCCCGTCCTTAAAAAAGCTTCCACTTGATTTTACTATATTCTCTAGCTATTAGTGACAATTTTCCTTCCCTGACTTCTCAGTCTCTTTTGCTATTTTTTTCCATCCCGGTCATGCCCACTGATGATGGATATCCACAGTGGTCTTCCTGAGTCCTCTTCTCCCTCTATAATATCTTATGCAGTGATTTCATCAGTTCTCATAGGTTCAATTATCATTCTATTAATATAATTCCCAATTTAATATCTAATCTCTCTCCTAAATTACATTCTGACATCACCAACTACTTTTTGGATATCTCCAATTGGATGTACTGTTGGTATCTCAAATTTAATGTTTCCAGAAGTGAGCTCAGTACCTTTTTTCCCCACCTCTTCTCTTCTAAACTTCCTCTAATACTATAGAGGACACCTTCCCTGTCCAAATTACCTGGGCTCAAAAATCTCAATGTTATCCACAATTTCTCACATTCCCCCAATATGACTAATCCACTGCCAAAACTTGTTTATGTCTTCACAATATCTGTCATATACAACCCCTTCTCTTCACTCACAGTCATCATCCTAGTGCTAGCCCTCATCCCCTATCATTTGAACTATTTCAATAACCTTCTACTGATTCCTCTTCTTCAGCTCTCTCTCTCCAATCCATCTACCACTATGCTGCCAAAGTGATTTTCCTAAAGCACTAAGTCCAGGTCATCCTCTATTTGATAAACTCCAATGGTTCTTATTATGTTCAGGATCAAATCTCAACTATTATGACGTTTAGAGCTCTAGATAATCTATCTTCTTCCTACCCTTCCAGTTTTCTTGTACCTTACTCTCTTCAGAGGGCCTTCTCCAGTCTTCCTGATATATATCTTTCCGCTGAACCCAGATGAATCTGGAGGAGAAAGTGTGGCTGGTGACTTTGCACAGCCCTTCCTCATTTAAATCCAATTCACTTAGATGTCATGACATTACCTCCCAAATGTCATGGTCCTCTTCAAGAAAAAAAGGACTAACAACTTCTGTGTGCAAAAATAGGAGCTGCCCCATTGGGGACCCAACTGGAACTGGTCAGTTGGACAAAGCAGCTCTCCCTCCCCTTCCCTTCTCTTCCTTTTGTCCACATAGGGTATCATGCCTTTATCTGTGGGTGCACTGCCCAAAGGAATGTAAATATTGATCCCTGAAAACTTTTTTCTTAAAGATCAGCTTTAAAACCAAATCGCACTGCCTCTCACTGATTGGCCAATGATAGGTCCCAGGCCAAGCCCTATGTGGTCATTGTTTGGCAGAGAGTCAATATAAATAGCAGTTGTTTCTGTTTTGGCCAGAAACATGAGGGCCTTTCCCTTCTAAATTGATTTTTTAATAGGTAAAGAGGCCATTTTCTGCCTTATTTCTTACCTAACCTTAATCACTGAATGGGCATTGCCTCAGTCAAACTCAAACCTGTTAAACTCCTTAGCTTAAAAAGGCTGCATCCAGGGCCATCTCCAGTCATACTGATGTATATCTCACCACTGGACCCAGTTGAGGTTTCTCTGGAGGAGAAAGTAAGTCTGGTGACTTTGCACAGCCCTCCCTAACTTAAATCCAATTCACTTACATGTTATGGCATCACCTCCCTGATGTCATGGTCCTCTTCAGGAATGAAGGATAAGCAACAACACCTTGCTCCACTCCACACACTGCAATCCAGTCATACTGAGTTACTTGCTGTTCTTCACATACCCCATTCAATGTCATGTGTCTGTGCCTCTACATCAGATGTTCCCAAGGACTGGAAAGCTCTTGCTCTTTAGCTTCACCTCTCATCTTCCTCAGCTTCCTTAAAAGACTCATCTCAAAAGCTTCTTTTTGCAGGAAGCCTTTCTTAGTTCTCCCAAGCTCCTAACGCCTTTCTTTTTTTGTTCACACACTAATGCTTACCTTCCATCTACTCTGTATCTCATTATTTACATATTGTCTTATCTATTAGGATGCAAGCTCCTTGAAGACAGTGAATGTTTTTGTCTTTAGTTTTATCCCCAGTACTTAATACAGTGCTTGACCAAAAAAAAAAAAAAAAGAACTTAATATATGCTTGTTGACTAACTGGCTAACACTCTAACCATATCCCAAATGATAACAAAACTTTAATTCCTAAATCACTTAGGTATTATTATTTTTGAGGAAAATAGTATTATGAACTCTAGTCATTGACATTGGGGAATTTTGACTCTTTCTGAGTAGATCATCATCCAGGATATAAACTGAGCTGTAGTATAGCAAAAAACCTGTGGTATGGCAAGGCACTAAATAACAAGGTTTTACAAGAGAAAGGCTAGCAATATTTCTGAGACCTGCAGTTTCACCAGATACTAGTTTTCAGTAAGTTCTTCCAATATTTTCCTCTTTTAGGTCATGTGAAAATCATTGTGTGACTTTTCACAATGAATAGGCCACTGAAAATATATTATGTTTATGATACACAATTACCAGTATGGGGTTTCAGGCCCATAACTGTTCTTCTATAGTTAACTAAGATGCAGCAATGAAAAAAAAAAAAAAACAGTGTCCAGTGCTTAGTTCTTTACTACAGACAAAAGAGAGTAGCTATAGGGCTCTGAATGAAAAGGATAATAGCCAATAAAACTGATCTTTTGGGTCCCAAAGAATAAAGGGTAATTGTAAAATAAATCTTCGAGTCCAATACTGTTGGCTATTCCATTTTCCTCCTCCGAAGCATCATAAAACAGTCTATAGAGTCTTAAAAATACTAATGGAATCTACCTTAGATATTAAATCACAGTGAAAAAGTACAAACTTGGCAAAAAATCAGTGC
This sequence comes from Gymnobelideus leadbeateri, assembly GCA_011680675.1. NCBI lineage: Eukaryota > Metazoa > Chordata > Mammalia > Diprotodontia > Petauridae > Gymnobelideus > Gymnobelideus leadbeateri. The sequence goes on from WOXC01004300.1 coordinate 73,408, forward strand.
TCCCAGTCAATATTGATTGATGGACAGGCAGCATGGTACAGATGAGCATCAGAATCTTGAAGGGCTGCTTCAAATCCTGCCTCTTACAGGATAGCTGAATGACCATGGGCAAGTCACATAACCTTTTAGTGATCTTAGGCAACTCTCTAAGACTATAAGCTGCAGAAGGGTTACATGGTGTAGGGATTCTCCACACTTGGAGCTATTCACACCAATGAAATCACAGATTCAGACCAAACCTAATCAACAAGTCAAATATCAATTAAGCATATATTTTATATAACACACGGAAATTGATGCTTTCTTTCCTTTGTTCATTCTTCTGATAAATATTTATTAATGCTTGGCACTGGAGATACAAAAGCAAATGCGACATAGACAATATTTATAAGTAGCTTGAAACTGAATAGGGAAAAAAGACACATACACAAATAATTAAATAAGTCGAAAATTCAGTATCTCACTGGAACCATGAATTCACTGACATAGCACTAGTTCCAGTGATGCAAAGACAACCCTTACATACCTTGTCATCCTGTACAAATCTTTTCCATATACTCACATAAATCCTCCATGGAGGATGGTATATATGTAACCAAGAAATGGTAAAAAATATACCACAAAAATTTAGGTAAGAATCATATCGGAGACCTTTCTTAGCTATAGCTGGTGGATGAACACTTACAAAAATAAAAGTTACTTTTGAATACTGAACCAAATTCAATTACAATGAAATTGAAAAAAACTTTTGCATGAACGCAACTGATGCAACTAGCATAAGAAGGAAGGTGTTTTATTGTGAGAAAAACCTTTATATCCACTATCTCTACAAGGATCTGACAACCACAATATATAGACAACAGAACTATGTCAGACATAAGGCATTCCCCAACAGATAAGTGGTTAAAGATATGTACCTGCAGTTCTCAAAAGAACTGGAACTTATTACCAACTACCTGAAAGAAAGCTCCAAAACATTAGTAAGAGAAATGTGAATCAAAACAATTCTGAGACTGTGTTTCACACGTAAAAAAATTAGGAAAGAAGACAAAATATGGGGTTAGTTAATGTTGTAGGGGTTGTGGAAAGATGGGCAAATTCATGTCCTATTGGCATAACTATGAACTAAACCAATCATTCCAGAAAACAATTTGAAATTATGTGATGAAAGAGACTAAAATGCCCATATCCTTTCAAAATGATGTTATTGCCAGACAAGAAAGTTAATGATAAAAAGGCCTCATATATGCCAAATAGTTTAGATTAGCACTTTCTTTACTAGCAAATGACTTGGGGGAAAAGTAAATATCCTTTTATTTGGGCATTGCAAAAGAAGTTATTATATATGAATATCAAGGAATATTGCTGTGCTATAAGAAAGTGAAATTTTGTAGTGTGAAGTAAGGGGTACCAAGAAAAACAACATACACAAGGACTACAACAATGTAAATGAACACAAAAACCATAAAACAAATGATAATGAAAGTTGCAAAAGTATAATAATCAAACTCGGCCACAAAGAAGACACCTTCTCCACCTCTATTTCTTTGCTGAGGTTGGGGGGAACATGGGTGGGAAATGCAACATAAAATTTCAGATTTTTTGATATTCCAGGTAGTTTTGTTCAACTGTTCCTCTCCTCTCCCCTTTTAAAATTCTTTGTTATAAGGGATAACTCTCCAGGAGGAGAATAAATGTTAGCTGTTATCATCCTCTACTATTTATATGGCACTTTAAGGTTTACAAACACTTTATGCATATTATCTCACTTGATTCTTACAACAACCATCTAAGGTAGGTACTAATATCTTTATTTTTCTGATGAAGAAACTGAGCCTAAAAGAGGTTAAATCACTTTGCCAAGGTCACACATCTAATTAGTATTTGAGGCAGGATTTGAACTGGTATCTTATTTATTCTACTCTGAACACAATTAAATTCTCCAACTGTGCTAAAGGCAGGAGAATCAAGAGGACTAGGACTGCCTCTTGCCTTTTTCTACCTACTGCCTAGTACTGTGTCTGGCACATAGCAGGTGCTTAATTGAATGATCAAAAGTATGCTGATTGATCCTCCCACTATATATGTTACACTGGGAAGATGCCATGACTTCTTTTAACATTTTCTGAAAAGGCTTTGTGGAAATTGTAGAACCTTTGAGGTCCACGCAAGAAAAGTAGCTAAAGAGAAGACCAATTCATCATTAAACACATAAAGAAGAGAAATTTGTGATTTTATTTATATTCATATACACACATATATTTCTGTACAAACACATATATATGATAGAGACAGACAGATAGATATAACATAATCCCTACCTTCTAGAATCATACAATCCAGTCATGGACACCAAAATCACTGGGTATTGTGTTATATTTGTGTAAAGGCTGGAATTCCAGAACTGAAGGCATTGTCATTTGGTCACTTAGTCCAACTCTCTAATTCTTTCATGGACCATTTATATAACATCCGCAAGTTCATCAACCAGACCCTGATTAAATACCTAAAATAATATAGTTATTATTAACTCACACAATAACTAGTTTAATTTTCAGATAGCTTTAGTGATTAGGAAATTCTTTCCTGAGCCAAATCCTTCTCCTTATAATTTCTGCCATCTCTAACCACATAAATAAGTCTCATTCCCTTTATAGATTATATTTAAAATATACAAATTACTTTATTATAATTTCAATTATAATTCAATCACATTATAAATTTATAATAAAATTTTTGTGATTTTTATAAATTATTTAAAAATAATTATAACTCTTCCCCCTCAAATTGTCTTTCTTCTATTTAAACCTGTGTGTGTAGTATAAACCTTGTTACTTATATTTTCTTTCTCGCCAGTGTGTGTACATATATATAAATGTATATGTGTTGTACAGTATGTATACATATATGTTTAAGCTTAACACATGTATATACACATGCATGCATACAGAGAGAAAGAGAGAGCATTCCAAGCACAGGAAACAGCCAATGAAAAGGCATACAGGCAGGACATGAACTATAAGTAGGCTGGCTCTTAGCGTGCACAAAGTATAAGATGACTGGATTGGTGGGAAAGGACAAAGTCGTTTGCTTTAAATGCCAACAAGAGGAGCTTTCAGTCCAATAAAATCCTTAATTTTTTTTCATATGAACATCTTAGTAGTATCATCTCTCCCCAGTACTTGATGAAATTTCTTTTTAACACAAAAGAAGTACTTTACATGTATCACTATTAAATAATAACTTTATATCTAATAGGTAGTTGGAGATACAAGTCTGAAGATTTAGAGAGAGACTTAGGGTTGCATAAATAGAGAGGAAGCATTGCTAACAATTAGGCTATTGGAGGTGACAGAATCCCAGTTGAACTATTTAAAGGCTTGGAAAAACTACATTGGTGAATGAGATAGTAAGTTAATTAGGGAGGTGTTAAATGGATTGCCTAGCCAGAGGGAGGGCTCTGACTGAGGTTATGTAACATAAATTTATAGTGGATCCAGTCAGCATGGTTTCATTATTTTGCTCCAGCTTTGTTCCATGGGACATGCATAGGAGCAAAGGCAGAAGATAGCGGAGTTGGCCAAGACAGAGACTTGGCAAGACGAGATTAGCAATATAATAAGAGGGCAAGGGACTCAAAAGAAGACAATAATGAACTGGTTCACCAAGGGATCAACATGGGGAGGGGAGGAAAGTGTATCTAGTATAGAGGAGATGGCCTAGGAAAGAACTGAAAGAATTGGAGGTCACAATTTGAAAGAATAACCAGGTTTGGCATTACAAGGCAGAAAGACAATTGAATGATAATAAGACTGTAATCAGAAAAGGGAGTTCTAGAGCTCGTGAACATGGAAAAACATTTTTATAGCTTAAAGAAATAGGGAGAGAGCCTTAGTTTATTTTTAACTGCCAAAATACATTTATGAAAAAGTATAGCTTTTTAGATTTGAGAAGTATGGTTTTTAAAAAAATAAACTGTGGCATCAATAGAAAAAATTATATCATCTTCTGTATTATAAGGTGTATCACCTTGATAGATAAGGTCATGTATGCTTGAAAAGAGTTTGATGATTTAAAGGGGTGGAGAAAGAATTTTTATTTATTTAAAAATAGGAAAATGAGTATGAAGATTTCAAGGAGATATAATATGTTGCAAAATTATGTTGGCAACAGAGAGCTACAGAGCATTAGCTCTTTTTCTTTTTCTTTTTTTTAAATTAATTTATTAGTTTAGTTTCAGTTAACAAGATTCAATTCCATAGTTCCTTGATTTTCAAATTTCCTTTACCTCCTTCCCCCCACCCCCCACGACAGCATATAGACCAGTATAGGATCTGCAAATATGCCTTAGCTCTTTTTCGTAACTGTTTTGTAGGTAAAGATGATAAACTTCAAAATGAAAACTATAAACATTTGGAAGGTGAGGCATGATTTTTAAAAGGACCATCAATTTCATGGAGGAAGTATGGGAAGTTGTTACCGTTTAAGTAAAAAGTAAGTTATACTTAGATCCAGGAAGCTTTGATGTAAGCCCTTAAAAGATATAGGAGATATAAAGATTGGAGTCTGAGGATGAAGAGGGAAGAGTCTAGTAAGTGAAAATGAAAGAAACATCAGGGAGTCAGGAAAGCAACTGGTTGGAGTCATTTGAAGAGACCTACCAAAAGAATCATTAGCTGACAGATGGCTTTGGCTACATGATTCCTGACTGGCTAAATGAAAACTACAATTTCAGCAGACCACTGAAGTTCAGTGGTTTCAGGACCATTAAAAGTTTAAGAGAGATGAAGCTTCTCAGAAATGTATGTTGCCTCCACCTGGTCCCAATGATTTAAGATGGAAAATCAGAAAGCAAAAAAACAAGTACTGTAGCTGCAGTATAGGAAGGGGTGGTTTCCCTTTCCCAGAGATTTAATCTGATGGGGAAAATGAGGGACTCTGTAAAAAAAAAAAGTGGTCTCCACAGATAATATGAAATACTTAGGAGTCTATTTGCCATACACAAAGGAACTATATGAATACGGTGACAAAATACTCTTTACAAAAATAAAGACAGATCTAAATAACTAAATAAATATCCACTGCTCACAGGCAGACAGGATCAATATAATAAAAATAACAATATTCCCTTAATTAATTTACTAATTTGGTTCAATATCAATCAATCTACAAAGGAACTACTTTATAGAACTCGGGAAAATAATGAGAAAATTCACCTGTAGGAACAAAAGATCAAGACTATCAAGAGAATCAGCTAAAAAAGCAAAGAAAAATGGAAAGAAAGGGGACCTGTAATTCAAAGCTGTCACCATCAAAACAGTTTGGTACTGGATAAGAGAGGCTGATCAATGGAACAGATTAAGTATAGAAGCAAATGATTGCAGTAGCTTAGTGTTTGATAAATGCAAAGATCCAAGCTTTTGGGACAAGAACTTACTATTTTACAAAAACTACTGGAAAGTAATCTGGCAGAAACTTGGCATAAACCAACATTTCACACCATATACCAAGATACATAATATCAAAAAGAATTCATGATTTAGAAATAAACAGTGATATCATAAACAAATTAGTGAAACCTAGAAGAAAGCATCTGTCAGTTCTATGGAGAGGGGAAGAGTTCATGACAAACAGGAGAAAGAAAGGCTCACAGGAAGTAAAATGTATGAGTATGACCATATGAATTTGAAAAGATTTTGTACAAACAAAACTAATAAAACTAAAGTTAGAAGAAAATTGGGAAACTGTGAAAAATATTTACAGCAAGTTTATCTGATAAATGTCTCAGTTTTCAAATATATAGGGAACTGGGCTAATTTAATAAGAAAAGGAGACATAAGAATGAGAAATGGTCAGAAGATATTAACAGGCAGTTTTCAGAGGAAGAAACCAAAGCTACCAATAGTAATATAGGAAAATGCACAAAATCACTAATAATTAGAGAAGTGCAAATCAAAACAAACCTGAGGTACTACTTCACATTCATCATATTGGGTAAGAAAAGGAAAATGCCAATGCTAGATGCTATTTGGGAAAAAAATTTTAGCTGATTCTCTTGATAGAAAAAAAAAGTGCACCAATGTACTATTGGTGGCACTATGAACTAATCCAACCATTCCAGAAAGCAATTTGGAACTATGCCCAAAAAGCTATTAAATTTTGACCCAGAAATACTGCAGGTCTATACCCTGAAGAGATAAAATGAAAAGGAAAAGTCTCCATATCTATAAAATATTTATAGCAGCTTTTTTGTGGTAGCAAAGACTTGGAAACTGAGGGGATATCCATCAATTGAAGGATAGTTGAACAAGTTGCTTTATATGAATGTGATGGGATATTATTGCATTGTAAGAAAGTATGAAGGGAATGGTTTCAGAAATATCTGAAAAGATTTATATAAATTGATGTGAAGTAACTATAACTAGGAGAACAATTTACATAATAACAATATTATAAAAATAATCACCTATGATTTAATCAATCTGATCAACACAATAACCCACCACAATTCCAAGGGACTTATAATGAATTTATGCATCCAAGTAAAAATTGTTCTCTTAGATATGATGACCTTAAGAAACTTATTTGAATGCTACTTCTCTTATTCAAAACATATTTCAAATCCATTTGGAAGCGATTCCAAAATCAATGGCACATTCTTTGGCATAACCTTAATGTTTGAATGTAGATTTCATTTATTTTCTCAATAACCAAACATAAGATGATGATTATAATTATGACTCATGTACATGACTCTTTTTAGTTTATCTTTAACTCTGAAAAGCAGATTTGGCTTCAATTTTCCTCTCTGGAAATTTCAGAGTTGAGGAGTTAAATGACTTGCCCAAAGTCTCGCAGATAGCAAATGGCAGAACTAAGATTTAAATCCAGGTCCTAGTGCTTTTTCCATGGCATGACACTGGGTCTCATGATGATTGTGGAAAAAAAAATTACTTCCTAAGGCAACACATTGAACATCTGGATAGTTCTAATAGTTAAGAAGTTGGTTTTTTTCCCCCTCAAATCTATTAAAGTAAATTATATTCAATCCAATAGTCTACAACTTTCTTGGGAAGAGGGAATGTTCTATTTTTATCTTGGCACTTAGCAAAATGCCAGTTATTGATGAATTTAATGCAATATTCATCATAAGTATTTATAATTTCAAGTCCTCCACAAAGTCATTCAATGATGGTTCATAATATCATAGAGGAGACTCAAAGGTCAGATATTCAAAGACTTGTTCATGAAACAAAAATTCTGGTAGGTCATATCACTGAAGAAGTTCTTAAAGTATGGGATGTTGACTGGACCTTTCTGAGAACTAGCCTGGTTAAGTGTGGAAAAGAATGACCAGTAAGCTAGCCATTTGATTAATTCTTTTGCCATGACAACCCATGATAGCAGGTACTGCGACTAGTACTAGCATTTCATTGTTATAAAGAACCCCCCGCCCCAGTGGTGAAAGTTAGCCTACCAACTTATTTTGGCACCTTCTCTCCAAATTATAACATTAAAGAGTTGACTATCATTAAGAAATTAAGTGTCTTGGGGCAGCTAAGTGGCTCAGTGAATAGAGCACCAGCCCTGGAGTCAGGAGGACCTGAGTTCAAATCTGACCTCAGACACTTACCACAAAAAACTAGCTTGTGACTTTGGGCAAGTCACTTAACCCCAATTTCCCCTCCAAAAAGGAAAAAAAAAGATATTAAGTATCTTGACCAGGGTTACAAAGCCAGTTTGTGTCAGAAGCTGACCACCCATGGAGGAAATACACACAACACACACAAACACACACACACACACACACACACACACACACACACTTTCAATACTGTGTAGCCCATTTATGCAGTGGCACTGGCAAAGCATTAGAAAAAGTAGAATAGGTTACTAAGGAACATAGTTTTAGACTGCCTATAAATATTAACTTGGCTGCTGGTGCTATAATTATAGTATCCTAGTTCAGTGATCAACCACTGAATCTATTATCTTGGGTGAATTGGGTCATATTAATCCTGATATTTTTTGTTATAAATGAAATTAAGAAAAAAAGAAGACTGCACTGAATTCAAAGGATGGTTCACAGGTTCTCCTTGGAAAAACAGATAGTCAGCACAGTTGGTTTAGTCCAGTGTCCAAAGGAAACAAGAAACATATTTGATAGTCATATTAAATTACAGTTTATAATAAACATTTGCCAAAAGATCATTATGAAGATATCTATCATATATATTATTAACATTTGTGGCAGAGTATGAATAATCAGAGAAATTCTATGTAGAACTCAATATGACCCATCACATTAAATCAACATATCCTTTAATACTAGGTTGGCATAGGAAAGAGGACCACAAACATCTCTGGAAATGTGGTTCAGTAAAAAGATGAGAAGTCAAAGGATTGTAAACCACATATGGTCTCACATATGCATATCATGACTACATCCTTCAAAATTAAAGTCAAAAGGTGTCTGATAAGGTGAGCATACAAAAAAGAAATTGATTATATTTTAACAAGAAGTGATTAATTACTTCCAAGTGAACAATATCCAAATTAGCCATTTTTGAAAAATTGGATCGTTACCTCCTAAGAGCAATGGTCAAAATCAAATCAATAACAAGTTATTAGACTGACTAAAAGTGAAAAGATATAGCATTCATTTAAAGCATTCTTCTCTTATTGCTATTATTGCTATTAAACACTTCTAGTAACTGAATAATAGTGGTGATAATGAGCATCCTTGCTTTCCCCCTGATCTTATTGGGAAAGCTTCTAGCTTAACCTCATTAAAGATAATACTTATAATCTTAGATAGATACTACTTATTATTTTAAGGAAAGCTCCATTTATTCCTGTACTTTCTAGTATTTTTAATAGGAATGATTTTATTTTGCCAAAACCTTTTCTTTCATCTCTTGAGATAATCATATTATTTCTTTTGATTTTGTTATTTATATGATAAGTTGTGCTGATATTTTTCCTAATATTGAACTAGCCCTACATTCCTGGTATAAATCCAAACCAGTAACAGTATAGGATCTTTGTGATATGTTGCTAAAATCTCTTCACTACTATTTTATTTAAAATGTTTGCATCAATATTCATCACGGAAATTGGTCTACAGTTTTCTTTCTCTATTTTTGATCTTCCTAGTTTGATATCAGCATCATATTTGTGTCATAAAAAGGCATTTAGTAGGAATCCTTCTTTATCAATTTTCCAAATGGTTTATATAGTATCAGAATCAATTGTTCTTTAAATGTTTGGTAAAATTCACTGAAAGAAGATCAAAGCATACTTTAAAAATTTTTTTTTCTTGAGTTTTTGTTTTTTGATCTGTGTTTTCCTTCACATGACTAATACGGAAATATGTTTTGCATTACTGACATGTATAACTGGTATCAAATTGATTGCTTTCTCAATGAGGAAGAAAGAAGGGTAGGGAGGGAGAGAATTCAGAACTAATTTTTTAATATTAAAAATTATTTTACATGTAATTAGAAAAATACCTAAATAACAAAAATAAACACCATTTTAAGGTTAGGAAAAAATTTATGGGAGGACATACACAAGAATCACATAGGACATGAGGGTATGGATGGCTGAGATGTGGATTTTTGGTAGTAGTTGATGAAGCCACAGATCTATCAAAGTAAAATAAACTAGAACATTTTCCTTCTAAATATAACTGTGTTGATTAAACAACAACAAAAAAATAAAAATTAACAAAAGCACTAAATATATCAAGTTTTGTAGAAATATCATATTAGAAATATTACACAAATCTACTTTCTGGCCAATGATATCTAAGGTACCTATATATGAAATTCTATGATAAATGCACAACTCCTCAGGCTTCACCCAAAACCAGTCTGTGTTAATTCTATAAAATCCTTCCTATCAGAGAAAATAGTTATAAACATTAAAAGTTTTAAATACCTTATTACATTAGCTACAAGTACCAGGAACAATGGAATCTTAAAATCAATTCAAGTAATTAATAGGACATCCTCAAACTATTAGAGGACAAAATAATGCTACCAAAACAATATACACAATTTCTCCTATCTTTAGTTGCATTTATAGTTTCTCTGTCTAGTAAAGTTCTCAGACACCAAGATCAAACTTATTTACTGATCCTGCTCTTAAATCCAATATTCATTGTCTTCTTTAGCTAAGATGAAAAAATGAAGTAATACTAAAAAATGAAACTGTAAAAAAAAAAAACCTAATCGAATGGCAGAGAAACATTTGACAGAGATGAGACAGAACAATTTCACTTCTATTTTGTTTTCACCTAATCTAGCAAGGACAATGGTCTTTAAATTGAAAAGTTTAGAAAAAATTAGCAAAAGAAAAAAATGTTCCCCCCCCCCAAAAAAAAATGAAAGAATAACAAGAAAGTACCTAGGCATTGTAAATAAATTCAGAACTCTAGTCCCTACCTTTGCATCTCAGAGAATTAAAGGAATTTGCTGCTATGATAAGAGGCTGATAGATTTAGGTAGTTGGAATGGATCTGTGGAACTTATGACTCCCCACACCACCAATAAAGAGGTTAACATCTACAAAGCCTGGACTATGGAAATGGAAAGTAGAGGAATGGGCACAGCAGAAAGTGTTGCCCCATTATCTATTTCCATAACTTAATGAAATTCCTTAAGCCCCCCACATTATGTGTGAATGTAACTACAAGGCATGTGCCCACCCCACCTCCCACTTAGCAAAATAACTCCTTTTTAAAATTTAAGAAGAGATATATAAGTTAGCATTGTCATAGTTATCCTCATTGTTTATTTCTCTAGGCATAGGTTTCATATAGATAAGCTTAAGAGGTCCCAAGGGACTGTCTGAGCTCATACTGTGTGTGCACCCCAGATAAAGCTCAAACCTTCTCCTTAAAAATTGTATCAAAAATTGTATTAAGAAAACATGGTCAGCCAGCCTTAGCCAGAGCAGACCAGCCAGGTTGATCACTACAGCTGACTCACTAGAGGGATGGGTGAGCTCACCTGACCCTACCCAAGGGGAGCCATGATGCAGTAGCCTTAATGGGGTGATCCTGTACTCCTGTAAGCATGGATAGCTCCCATCAGTCTTGCCCAACACCATCACTGTCCCTAGGCATTTATAACTATTTTTACATTAAACATCATGTTTTGTGCATCACTCCTGACTGGACCTGAGTAATTCATGGGACCAGCACTTCATGTCAAGTTTTGACAGGCCTTAGGAGTCATTGACTCCAACACCTCCATTTTTACAGAGGAAGAAACTGAAACCTCAACAGAGTAAATTACTTGCCCAGGGTCATACAACTAGTACATGTGTGATGCAGGATTCAAAACCAGTTCTGCCTGACTTCAAATTCAACATTCAATCTACTATAATCCATTACCTCTCAAATCCTAGAGTCAGGCTCAATAGGATGTGAAAATGAACGAATATTTCTTTATTTCCAGCAGGGGCTCGTTAAAAACTAGTCAATCTAAAATAATGCTATTTCCTTTTTAAGATACTAAGAGGAAGAGATGAGAAGGACATGTATTCTGTGCATGGAGGACAGACTATGCAAAGAATAGACACAAGAGATGGAACATCATTTAAGAGTCAATTTGGCTGAAATGAAGGAGGGCACATAAAGAAGAGCAACACACTGAGCCACATTGTGAAGTGGGTAAAAGTGAAGGAAGTGGAGACAGCAAGTATAGACAGCTGCTAGAATACTTTGATAGTGAAAAGATGTATCTATGTATCTCTGTAATACAGATATAAGTCTCTATATATGCATATATACATATAAATCACTGTATTTTAAGGGAATAATAAGGTTATGTGTGGATACATATATATGTATGTATACACATGTATACATATATATCTCAGTAGTTTAAGGGAATAATAGGATCAAGTAAAATCAGGACATTCTAGCAGGGTGAGAATGAAGATGAGAAAGTTGAAAAAGTGATGAATAATCATGGAAACAAGCTACTGGAGAAGATGGGTGGAGTAGGATTAAGTAGATAGACTGGCCTTGTTAAGGAGAAATGCCACTTCATCAGAGACTAAAGCAAAGGAAGATATGAGGGAAGATGTCAAGGTGATATAAAATGTGTAATAGGAGAGAAAAGGAAGCTCCTGTTTAGTTACCTCTATTTTTCTAGGAAAAGCACAATTAGGACTGCTCTGCTGAGAGGAAGGGGGATGGGTCCTGAAGAAGACAAGAAAGGAAGAAAAAGTATGGAATAGTTGTAGGGAGTGTAATAGTCAATTAGAGAGGAGTAAAAAGGAGTGTCTTCCTTCAGTGAGAGCCCAGTTGAGATTAGATTGCATAAATGTGTATTGCATCCATTCAGCTTGATTATATGACCTATTCTAAAAACATTAAGAGGCACATAAGAGTAGATGAGCAAATCTAGAGAAAGAGAACCAGAATAGAGGGGCAAAAACTAGAAAACTTTTCAAATAAGGAGCCATTGAAAAAAATAGAAGGGTCATGTTAGCTTATCCTCAAAATATTTGTATTTCTGTCATACGGAAAAAGCAATTTTCCCATATTGTTCAAAAAGAAATATCTAAAATGAATGGACAGAAATTATAAGGAGATAGATTGTAGCACTACATTAGAACTGTTTATTATTGTTGTTATTAACTAGGATTTGTATAACATTTCAAGGTTTTCCAAATCCTTTACAATTGTCCTCAATAATCTGAAAGGTAGACACTATTATTAAATCCATTTTATAAATGAGGAAACTGAATCAGGTGGAAGGTAAGTGACTTGCCTAAGATCATACAACTACTAAGTGTCTGATGCCAGATTTAAAGCCAGGTCTTCCTGAAGCCAGGTGCAGAATTCTATTCCTCATGCCACCTAGCTGACTTTAATTTAAAATCCTGACCATAATAATAAAGGGCTAACATTAACTGGGCTGCCTCAGGAAAGCACAGAGTCCTGGGTGGTGGACATGTTTATGCAGACCAGATAACCCTAACTCAAGGATTCTATAGAATTCACCATGAATTCCTAGTAAACATTATATAATTCCTGAGTAAACATTATATATTCAAGGATAAAGTCATTCACCTCAAATTAATTTCTCTGGACAACTGAATAAAGGATCTATGAAAATATTTGATGCAATAGAAAAAGCACTGGTGTCAGAGGACTTGTCTCTGAGTTTGTGTTTTCTCACTTCCTACCTGGGAACATTTAGCAAGGTTCTGGTTCATATTTAAAATGAATGCATTTGGATAAAATGATGACTAAGTCTCTCCCCTCCTCCACTCTTCAATTCAATGGTCTAATAATCTTATTGGACTATCTTTAACAAACAATAAAAATTTTAATTATTTACTTAATCCACAGGTTACACTACTTCTGACAATTATTTTTCTCACAACAGTCAGTCATAAGACAATAATGCTTATCATTTTTAGTATACAAATCCACAGAGTTAACCTTATTCTGTTCCATAAACACAGATAGTGACAAACTACCTCCCCCTAGACAGCCATCTCATAAGTGAGATCCATTTGTTATGTGGAGAATCAGATGGGTTACATGATGATAACTCCTCCCCCCCAAAAAAATAAATTTCATATCATGGTTCTTGACACACAGAAAGTACTTAATAATTTCTTTTCTCATTACTCAAGTGGGTGAATAGAAAGAGGCAGTAAAGAGTACTGGATTTGATGTTTGAGGACCTGGGTCCATATTCCAATTCTAACATTTACTAATGATGTAGCCTGAGTTCTATCACTTATAAAATATGAAGGTTGTATTAGATAACCTCTAAGGTGTTTTCTGTTTTTTAATCTATGAATTTTATTCACGTATATGTGTGTATGCACATATGTACATGTAATATACATACATGCCATATATAATGGTAATTATTTTAAAATTTCATATAATATACATAGTTTCTATATGTATGTGTGTATATATGTGAATTAAATAAACTGATGCCTTGCTCCAACACCCAAACTTAGAGAACCAAATTCCCTTATCTTTGGTAACAAGCAAATAGGATAGAAAAGTGAACACTGGAAAAGAGGGGAGTAATTCATATTCTGAGGTATGAAAAGCCAGATGGAGAGTTATTGATCTTGGCATTTGCACAATAGCTTCCACAGTAAACTTAGCCTCAGGCATGTTGCAGAATCAGAGCAATGGAGAGAAAAGGATAAAGTTTAAAAGGAGCTTGAAAGTAGAACTGATAGCACAAATCAAGACAGGTTCCAGGGAATATAACTTAAAAGTACGATCTTCAAATCAATCTGAGTGCTCACTTCGGTAGCACGTGTAGTAAAACTGGAATGACACAGAGATTAGCAATATCCCCTGCACAGGGATGACACACACAAATCTGTGAAGCATTCCATAATTTTTACAAAAAACTTGACCTCTGAATACAAGACTAAAGGGAAACATAAAAAGGTAAAAAAAAAAGAAGCAAGAAAGAGAAAATATAAGAAGTTTAATAATCTTAAACTGTTTATATTTCTATATGACAAGATAATATTTTTAAATCTTAACTTTATCACTATAAAAGTCATTAGGAGGGGACGGCTAGGTGGCACAGTGAGTAGAGCATCAGCCCTGGAGTCAGAAGGACCTGAGTTCGGATCCAACCTCAGACACTTAACGCACACACAAACAATACCTAGCCGTGTGACCTTGGGCAAGTTACTTAACCCCAATTGCCCTCCAAAAAAGCAAAAAAAAAAAAAAAGTCATTAGGAGTATTGTGAGATGGAGGATGTGAATCTAAGGTGACTTTGATGGGATGATACCCCCCTCAAAAAAAGACAATAAAAGGGTGAGAAAGAAAATTGTGCTGGAAGAAGGAGGGGAGAGATTGAATGGGCTATATTATTTCACACAAAAGAAGCATGAAAGAGTTATTATAATGGAAGGGAAGATGGAAGAGGAGTGGTGGGCAAAACTTAAACCTTATTCTCATCAAAATTGGCCCAAAGAGAGAATATATACACATTCAGTTGCATAAAGAAATTCATCTTACCCTATAAGGAAGTAAAAAAGGATAGGATATTAGAAGAGGGATGGCGGACTGATAAAAGGGAAAATATATTGGGAAAGGCAGTGATCAGAATTAAAAGACTAGTAAGGAGGGAAAGCTTTGGTGGGAAGAGGGGGGGATAAACAAGTGAAAAATAGCATGGAGGGAAATACACAATTAATTATATATTAGTTACTAATGTGAATGGGATGAACTCACCCATAAAACAGAAGTGAATAGCAGAATGGATTAAAACCAGAAGAAACATTTGAAACAGAGAGATACAAACAGGGTAAAGGTCAAATCAGAATCTATGATGCTTCAGCTGAAGCAAAGGAAGCAGGGGTTGCAATCACGACCTCAGACAAAGCAAAAGTAAAAATAGATCTAATTCAAAAAGACAAAGAAAGAAACTATTTCTTATTGAAAGGTACCATTTAAATACTAAACATATATGCCCCAAATGATATAACATCTAAATTTTTGAAGAAGTTGAATGAGTTACAGGAGGAAATAGATAACAAAACTATATTAGTAGGGAATTTCAACTTTCCACTCTCAGAACTAGATAAATCTACCAAAAAATAAGCAAAAAAGAATTTAAGGAGGTGAATACAGTCCTGGAAAAGTTAAATATGGTAGACCTCTGGAGAAAACTGAATGGGAATAAAAGGGAAAATACCTTTTTTTCAGCCATCTGTGGCACCTACACAAAAATTGACCATGTATTAAAATATTAAAGCCTTACAACCAAATACAGAAAAACAGAAATAGTAAACCTAACATTTTCAGATCAAAAAGCAATACAAATTACAAAATAAAATTATGTTTCCAAAAGTCCAGAATTACAAAAAAAATCACCACCAATGACGAGGAAATTAAGACAATTGTTAGGAGCTATTTTGCACAATTCCACATTAATAAATTTGACAATGTGTATTAAATGGATGAATATCTACAAAAACATAAATTACGCAGATTTACAGAAGAAATAAAATACTTAAATAACCCAATCTTTAAAAAGGAAATTCTGCAAGTCGCCAATGAACTTCCAAAGAAAAAAATCCCCAGGACCAGATAGATTCACAAGTAAATTCTACCAACCATTTAAAGAACAATTAATCCTAATAGTATATAAACTATTTGGAAAGATAGATGAAGAAATCCTATCAAATTTCTTTTATGACCCAAATATGTTGCTGATACCCAAATCAGGAATTACCAAAAGAGAGAAAGAAAATTATAGACCAATTTCCCTAATGGATATTGGTGCAAAATTTTTAAATAAAATATTAGTGAAGAGATTATAGCAATATATCAAAAGATCACATATTATGACTAGGTGGGATTTATATCAGGAATGCAGGGCTGGTTCAATATTAAGAAAACAATGAGCATAATTGACTGTCAATAATAAAACCAACAGAAATCATCTCTAGAGATACAGAAACAGACTTTGACAAAATATAGCACCCATTCCTATTAAAAACACTCGAGGGGTGTCTCTGGCTCCCACCACTTCCAATTCATGTAAAAGGGGTCTCTGAACAAACTTTGGAGCTACAGAACGCACAAAATGACACAAAGAAGCTAACTTCCCACTGAGGACAACCCGGCAGGCAGGCAGGAATCTGCAAGAGCAGCACTCTGAGAGCAAAGCCCAGCCCAGTGTGAGGTAGAGGTTTTAGCCCCAAGGTGGGCCTGACCAACCACCAGCTGGAGGAACTCCAGATCACCAGCAGCTGTGGCCATTTTCAGAATTATCAACACATTAGATGTGAAGGTCAAAGTGAGAGGTCAGTGCAATGTGGACTTTGGGATCCAGTAGTTGGGAGTGTGTTGGCTTTTTCCCCCAGGGCAAGAAGCAACTGTGGTGCTGTGGCCCTGTAGCTGCCCCCCACATGGCAGCTTTCAGCTCCTGGCCTGCAGAGTGTAGGGGGACCAAGCAACCAGTCTGAGGGGTAATCATTCTTGCTTTAACCTTCTTGGATGTGGATCACAGTCTAGGGTGGAGGTCCTGGAGTGTTCAACCAGCTTGCCAGAGAGTGTGGAGGCTTCAGAGAGGGCACCCAATTAATACTTCCAACAGCTGAGCAAACCCCAGTGTTTGGGACAGAAGCTACCCTATCTGGTGGCAGAGTCCTACTGTGGCAAAAAGCCCAGGGGTCAAATGACTGAGTGGTGATATGAGCAGGCAAAGGAAGCACAATAAACAGAGTATCCGAACTTTACACTCCTCGTATGGGGACAAAAAGGATCAAAGCATAGAACAGGAGGAAGACAGTGAAGTGAGAACTCCTACACCAAAAGCTTCAAAGAAAAATACGAGCTGGTTTCAGGCCATAGAGGATATTAAGAAACAAATAAGAGTAGTGGAGGAAAAAATGGGAAGAGAAATGAAAATGATGCAATGAAATTATGAAATGAGGGTTAACAGCCCGACTGAGGAAAATAACACCTTAAAAATAGATTAACTCAAATGGCAAAAGAGGCTCAAAAAGGCAATGAGGAAAAGAATGCCTTAAAAAGCCAAATTTGCCAGATGGAAAAAATCTCAAAAGCTCACTGAGAAGAATCATTCCTTCAGAATTAGATTGGAGCAAAGGGAAGCTAGTGACTTTATGAGAAATCAAGATGCTGTTAAACAGATCCAAACAAATGAAAGAATTGAAGGCAATGGGAAATATCTTATGGGAAAAACCACTGACCTGGAAAATAGATCCAGGAGAGAGAATTTAAAAATTATTAGACTGCCTGAAAGCCATGATCAAAGAAAGAACATAGAAATCATCCTTCAAGAAATTCTCAAGGAAAACTGCCCTGATGTTTTAGAACCAGAAGGCAAAATAGAGGTTGAAAGAATCCACCAATCACCTCCTAAAAAGATCCCAAAAAGAAAACTCCTAGAAATATCATAGCCAGGTTCTAGAAATCCCAGATCAAGGAGAGAATATTACAAGCAGCCAGGAAGAAATAATTTGATTATTGTGGAAACACAATCAGGATAACACAGGATCTGGCAACTTCTACACTGAGGGATTGAAAGGCCTGGAATATGATATTCCATAGGTCAAAGGACCTGGGATTAAAACCAAGAATCACCTACCCAGCAAAACTGAGTATCATGTTTCAGGGAAAATATGGTCATTCAATGGAATAGAGGACTTTCAAGTATTCTTGATGAAAAAACCAGAGTTGAATAGAAAATTTGACATTCAGATACAAGAAGCAGGAGAAGCTTGAAAAGGAAAACATGGAAAAGAAATCATAAGGACTTTATCAAAGTTGAACTATTTACATTCCGAAATGGAAAAATCATAATTGTAACTGATGAAACTTTGCTCAGTATAAAAATAGTTGAAGAAGGGCATATGGGCATACAAATATATATGTGAATGTGTGTATATATGTTTATAGAGGGCACAGGGACAATTTAATAGGAAGGGATGATACTTAAAAGGTGAAAGTAAGAGGTGAGAGAGGAATATAATGAGAGGAGATGAGGAGAGAGAGAATGGGATAAACTAACTCATATAGAAGAGGCAAGGGAAAATGGTTACAAGGGAGGGGAAGAACAGGAAGGAAAAAACCTTATTCTCATTGAATTTGGCTCATGGAGGATATAGGATAAATAGGATATCTCACCCTACAGGAGAGTAGGGGGGAAGGGGATGAGAGGGGGGATGATGGAACAGAGGGCAAGCTGGGGGGGAGGGAAGTCAGAAGCGCTCACTTTTGAAAAGGGACAGGATCAAAGTAGAAAATAGAACAAGTAGGAGGAATGATAGGAGGGAGGGAAATATAGTCAGTCTTTTACAATATATCTACTATGGTAATGTTTTGAACAGCTACACATGTACAACATATATTGAATTGCTTATCTTCCCAGTAAGGGTGGGTGACAAGGGAGGAAGAGAATGAATCTGGAATTCAAAGTTTTAAAATTAAATGTTTAAAAATATATAAATCCATTATTAATACTATTTTACATATAATTGGGAAATAAAATATACAGGCATTGGGGCATAGAGATCCACCATGCCATACTGGAAAAGTCAAAGAGGGCATGGGAGAAGATATGGGAGAGAGCAGAGTGGAGGAGGGGATATTCTATGGGACTACTATTTTGGGGTGGTGGGTAGGGGAAAAATAGGGAAAAATTGTAACTCAAAATCTGGCAGAAATGAATGTTATAAACCAGAAGTTAATAAAGCATTTGAAAAAAGAAAAAAAAACACTAGAGAGCATAGAAATAATTGGAACTTTCCTTAAAATGATAAGTAATAGTTATCTAAAACCATTAGCAAGCATTATCTGTAATGGGGATAAGCTAGAAGTCTTCCCAATAAAATCAGGAGTGAAGCAAGGATGCCCATCATCACTATTATTTAATATTGTAGTAGAAATGTTAGCCATAACAATAAGAGAAGAAAAAAGAAATTAAAGGAATTAACTAAGCAATGAGGAAAGGAAATTACTACTCTTTGCAAATGATATGATGTTATGCTTAGAAAATCCTAGAGAATCAACTAAAAAACTACCTGAAATAATTAACAACTGTAGCAAAGTTGAAGGGCACAAAATAAACCCACATAAATCATTAGTATTTCTATATACTACCAACAAAGTCCAGTAGCAAGAGATAGGAAGAGAAATTCCATTTAAAATAACTATGGACAAGACAAAATACTTGGGAATCTTTAATATGAAGACAACTGTAAAATGTTTTTCATACAAATAAAGTCAGAACTAAACAATTAGGAAAATATTAATTGCTCATGGGATGGCTGGGCCAATATAATAAAAATAACAATTCTACTAATTAATTAATCTATTTATTCAGAGCCATACTAGACTATCTAAAGCTTATTTTATAGGAAAAAACAAAATTCATCTGGAAGGACAAAAGCTCAAGGATATTAAGGGAACCAGTGGGCAAAATGCAAAACAAGGTGTTCTACCTGTACCAGAACTCAAACTGTATTATAAGGTAGTAATTATAAAAAAAAATTTAGTGCTAGCTAAAAAATAGAGTGACAAACAAAACAGAATAGGTGCAAATTATACTATAGTAAATGACCATAGTAATCTATTATATGATAGGCCCAAAGAACCAAGTTTTGGGGGGCAAAAAGCATTATTTGGCAAAAACTGCTTAGAAAACTGGAAAATAGTATGGCAAAAACTAGACATAGACCAATAGCTCAGACCATATGCCAAGATAAATTCAAAATGAGTAAATGATTTATACCTAAAAGATGCTGCCATAAGCAACTTATGAGAGAATTGAATAGTTTATCTGTCATATTTATGGATAAGGGAAGAGTTTTGGACCAAAGAAGATACAGACAGCATTACAAAATGTAAAATAGGTAATTTTGATTATATAAAATTTAAAAGGTTTTGCACAAACAAAACCAATGAACCAATATTATAGGGAAAACAAAAAATGGGGGGAGGGGTGTTTTACAAGTATCTCTGATAAAGACCTCATTTCTCAAATAAATAGAGAACTAAGTCAAATTTTTAAAAATACAAGTCATCTCCTAATTGATAAACGGTCAAAGAATACAAACAGGCAGTTTTCAGACAAAGAAATCAAAGCTATCTATAGTCATATAAAAAATGATTCAAATCACTATTGATCAGAGAAAACTCTCAGGTACCACCTCACACTTATCAGAGTAGCTAATATGACAAAAAAGCAAAATGTATGTTGGAGGAGATGCAGAAAAATTGGGACACTAATGCATTATTGGTGGAATTGTGAAGTGATCCAACCATAGTGCAATGTGAAACTATACCCAAAGGGCTATAAAATTGTGCATACTCTTTAATCCAGCAATACCACTGCTAGGTCTCTACCACAAGGACATAAAAAAGGTGAAAAGGACCTATTTGTGCAAAAACAATTAGAGCAGCTCTTTTTGTGGTGGCTAAGATTTGGAAATCAAAGGAATGCCCACAAATCAGGGAATGGCTAAACAAACTGTGGCATATGATTGTAAAGCAATGTTTTTGTGCTGTAAGAAATGAGAAGCAGGATGATTTTAGAAAATCCTGGAAAGACTTACATGAACTAATGCATAGTGAAGTGAAGAGAAACAGAGGAACATTGTACACAGGAAAAGCAATATTGTTTGATGAAGAATTGTAGATGAGTAGCTCTTCTCAGCAATAAAATGACCCAAGACAATCCCAAAAGACTAATGATGAAGCATACTATCCACCTCTAGAGAAAGAATTGCTATTGATTGAATAGAGACTGAAACATGCTGTTTTTTACTTTCATGTTTTTCTTTTGAATCTTCTTGTATAAAAATTACTAATATGGAGATGTTTACATAATTGCATGTGTGTATATACATATATAGACATATATATATAAACTATTTGAAAAGGAGTCTGTGTTATCTGTTCTCATATCCCCAGTAGGCTTGCGCATAGTGCATATACATATACATGTTGTGTGTGTATATATATATATGTGTGTGTGTGTATATACATATGTATTTATGTATGTATGTATGTATGTATGTATTATGCTTACCATCTCAGGTAGGGGTAAAGGGAGGAAGAGAAGGAAGAATAGAATTTGAAACTTAAAACTTTAAATAAAAATGTTTTTAAAATTAGGGAAAAATCAATCTCAACAGCTAGAAGCTAATACAGCAGCATTAGGGAAGCAGAATGAGCTCAGCATTTAGAAAAGATAATAACTCTCTGCTGTGTCATTTTGTACTAACTGAACTCTAATAGGGATGGCTATAGGATCAGTGAGAAGAAAATTGCCACAGAGCAATCTGTGGGAAACTATGAGATGATAGGCATCAAATTAATGGGGAGAGAGAAGGGAAGGGGGACAAAGTTAATGTATAAGTGTCAGGTCCTTTCCATTAATGGAAAAATGGAACTTCTTTATTTGAAAAGGGAGAGGGGTTATCAGATGGCAACTGAACATTTAAAACCCACCAAATTCCAAACTGAGACTAGATGCAATACTGTACAATATATAGAAAGGTTTAGCTATGCAACAAGTTTATGTTTCTCATCTCTAGGTTCATTTTCCCCTAGACTGAGCTGCAGAAAACTATCTTCTCTCCAGGAATAAATATCACAAAAAGAATCAGCAGAGAAAAGAGATGTTCAAAAAAAGCAAATGTATCAAGCACTGCATTATCCTTACAAGAGTGAAAAGGGAAATAGTTGAGATGAGTATCTATTTTCAATTGTTTGTGAGAATTCATTAATGGTTTCATTTTTAAAAGAAAAGATGAACAAAAAATGAACTGTAATTGTCACTGCTGAGCTATGCCTCCCCCCGCCATTACAGATTTTATGGTGCTTATTGCAGGCTACCAACGAAAGCATATTCCAATAAGCCAGTATGACTTCCAGCATTTTACAGTTACAACTTGCTATCTATGATAAAGCAATGGTCCATGACTGCTATTCTAAAATTCACTGTATCTGGTACTCCTAGAGTTTTTCTAAGGTGAAGGGAAGAAAACAAATTTATCCAGATAAAGAGATGTGTACCTAGGGATTTAGTGCAAATACAAAATTATGTCAAAAAGAGATATATAATCAAAGGTTCCAAAACCTTGTTACAGTGGGTAGAGAGCCCACATGTTTTATAGTCAAAAGATACCCTGAGATTAATAGGATATTTAAAAATACACGGAAGAAAACAAATATTAACAATCAGAAGGGGACACAAACAGGGCAATATGTTAATATCTTATTGGAGAGACAGTTGGGAATCATGATGAAAAGAGCACTGGACTCAGAGTGAGGAAAACCTGAATTTACATATTGCCCCAAACACTTACCAGCTGTGCTACCCTGGCCAAATCTGTTAACCTCTCTCAGCTCAATATCTTCATCTGTAAAGAAAAATAACTGGGATGATAATAGTATCCACCTCATAGGCTTATTGTGAGGACCCAAGGAGGTAATGCGTACAAACTACTTTACAAAGTTTAAAGTTAGCTGTTAGGATCAAATTTGACTGTGCTTTGAAAAATCTATAAGTAAAATAAATTTACATTTTCATGTATAATTGTTTTTTCCTTTTTTTGTATATTCAAATATTTGTCTTTGTCAGTTAACTAAGTACATAATTTTAAAAGAAATATTTTAGAAAGAAGCTATGCCAGTGTGCTGACTTTTAATATTATATGGCAGTTAAATCCTAAGGCACAGAGAAATATAGTAGTCTATACCAAAATGAATTACGCTAAAAAGATTCATTGGTCATCAAGACCTACCATGTTTCTTGATTTATGTCTATATATTATAGATTAGACTTCATAGAAGTTATTTCAAAACAAGGTAGTTCATAGCAGATAATTGACTTTCATTTTCATTAATGTTTGATACAAGATGAAACATTTTAAACTTATACTCTAAATTGACTTGGAAAGATATTCTTAAATCACTAGCAATATTACATTGATGTAACATTGGATACTCTTTGTCCCCTGTCCTCTTCTTGCCTTCTATTTCAGAGGAATTACTTGTACTATCCCCCTAGCCTGAACTGGACTCTCTAACCACCATCTTCACCTCTTGCCACAAGGCCCAAAACAGGCAACACCTCTTTAATCAAACCTTCTCTGGTCTTCTCTGATCATGACCCCTCCCTCCTCAAATTGCACATAACTCTTTGCCTAGAATTCTCCTTTTTATTTATCACAATCTCCCTTATGTCAGTTATTTATGTTTATATCTTTCCTTCCTTTAAGCTGTAAACTATTTGAAAAGGAGCCTATGTCATCTGTCCTCACATCCCCAGTAGCCTTGTACATAGTAAATGCAACAAATGTTTGGAGAAATCAATTGAATTCTGAGGGCACAATGGCTGAATGGTAAAACATTTTTGTTACAAGGTTAATAGTTATATTGAGAGAGAAAGAGAAAGAGAGAGAGAGAGAGAGAGAGAGAGAGAGAGAGAGAGAGAGAGAGAGAGAAACCACCAGCCCCAGCACAAGTGCACATTTCTAATGGTCAGTATATTCTCTGCTTCCCTTAACAGGTGTTTAAGTTTGATCATTTTCAATTCAGATCATGTAGCTTCATTGTGTACATATTAATAGCTAAATTCTTCAATAAAGAATGACAGGATCAAAAGCAGACCAGCCTATGTATCTAAGATGTTCATGCTTGCTGAAGAAAGTCACTTTTCTGTGAACTTGGAGCCACCAGAATTTCAGTGGGCTAGCCTTAGGATAAAACTGATCTTCCCCTGGCTTATGTTGACATCACAAAATGTCAGAACTGAAAGGAACTTTGGAGAATTTATAGCATAATCTTTTTGTCGTACTTAAAAAGAAAATGAAGTCAAGAAAAGCCATTCCTTGGTTGAAGGACATAAAGTGATCTTACTAAGCCACAGTTCTGACCAAAGAAAAAGACGTTCCATTCAGAGTACTTCCATTTCAGTGGGAAATCTGCAAAATTGTTGGGGAAGATAGAGAAGATAGGTTTTCTCTCTATCAATGTGAGACAACCATGAGTCTGTGGCCAAATAATTGTGTGTCATTTTCTGGAATCAGGTTTGAGAAAATAACCAGTAAGCTTCTACTTCTCTTCCTCCTTCTCCTTTTCCTCCTTCTTCTCCTTCTCCCATTTGAAGCACCCAGTCAAAGGAATATGTTTGCAATTAGATATGAAAAAAGGACACCATCAACCAACTTTGATGTTTTTCCCATGGGTCATACACTGAAGAACAAAGACAACATCATCATGGACAGATTAGACTGTCTCTTAACAAGAATCATTTTGGAAATGGAGATTAATATGTCATTTCTTTTTGAAACAAGTTCTAAATACTTCTCAGGCAAACAGTTTGTGTCCATTTGTATCAAATGTCTCCACATTTCAATATTCTTGGAGGAATTATCATTCAAGAATTATCAGATATAAAATATTTGGGAATCTACTTGCCAAAACAAACCCAGAATCTATATGATCAAAACTACAAAACACTTCTCACACAAATAAAAACGGATCTAAATAGTTGGAAAAATATCAATTGCTCGTGGCTGGGTCGAGCTAATATAATAAAAATGACAATTTTACCCAAACTAAATTATATATTTAGTGCCATTCCAATCAACTTACCAAAAAACTACTTTGTAGAGTTAGACAAAATAATAACAAAATTTATTTGGAAAAACAAACAGTCTAGAATATCAAGGGAATTAATGAAAAGAAATGCTAGGGAAGGTGGACTAGCTATGCCAGATCTTAATCTGTATTATACAGCAGCAGTCATCAGAACTGCTTGGTACTGGCAGAGGTGTAGAGTAGTGGATCAGTGGAATAGATTAGGCACAGGAGACCCAGCAGTTAATGAATATAGTAATCTATTGTTCGATAAACCCAAAGACCCCAGTTTGAGGGATAAGAATGCACTATTTGACAAAAACTGCTGGGAAAACTGGAATACAGTATGGCAGAAAGTGGGCATAGATCACTATCTAACACCATATACCAAAATCAAGTCTAAATGGGTGCATGATCTAGGTGTAAAGGATGATGCTGTAAGCAATTTGGGAAAGCAAGGAATAGTTTACCTGACAGATCTGTGGAAAGGGGAAGATTTTAGGACCAAACAAGAATTAGAGAGCATTATAAAATGCAAAATGGATAATTTTGATTACATTAAATTGAAAAGCTTCTGCACAAACAAAGCCAATGTAACCAAGATCAAGAGGGAGGTGGGAAATTGGGAAAGAATTTTGACAACCTGTGTCTCTGATAAAGGACTCATTTCTAAAATTTATAGAGAATTGAGCCAAATCTATATGAATACAAGTCATTCCCCAATTGAGAAATGGTCAAAGGATATGAATAGGAAGTTTTCAGAGAAAGAAATTAAAGATATCTATAAGCATATAAAGAAATGCTCTAAATCACTATTAATTAGAGAAATGCAAATCAAAACAACTCTGAGATACCACATCTCTCCAGTCAGATTGGCTAAGATGACAAAACCAGAAAGTGACAAATGCTGGAGAGGTTGTGGGCAAATTGGAACGCTAATACATTGCTGGTGGAGTTGTGAACTTATCCAACC
The DNA here is from genome assembly GCA_011680675.1 of Gymnobelideus leadbeateri. Taxonomy (NCBI): domain Eukaryota; kingdom Metazoa; phylum Chordata; class Mammalia; order Diprotodontia; family Petauridae; genus Gymnobelideus; species Gymnobelideus leadbeateri. Next base: position 99,523 of record WOXC01004300.1, read on the forward strand.
ATTCTGGAGAGCAATCTGGAATTATGCCCAAAGGATTATAAATAATTTCATACCCTTTGACCCAGCCATACCACTCCTAGGGTTATATCCCAAAGAGATCATAGTAGTGGGAGGAAGAACCATATGTACAAAAATATTTTTGGCAGCCCTTTTTGTGGTTGCAAAGAATTGGAAACTAAAGGGGTGCCCATCAATTGGGGAATGGCTAAACAAGTTGTGGTATATGAATGTAATGGAATTTTATTGTGCTATAAGAAACGAGGAGGTGACGGATTTCATAATAACCTGGAGAGACTTATACAAACTGATGCTGAGCGAGAAGAGTAGAATCAGAAGAAATTTGTATACAATCACAGACATACCATATCTGTGACGACCAACTATGACAGACTGGACTCTTTTCAGCAATGCAGTGATATAAGTTAATCCTGAATGACTCAAGAAAGTGAGAAATGCGCCATCCAGAGATATAGCTAGAAAGAACTGAGCCTGAATCCTGATGGAAGCAAACTAAATGATCTTGTTCTTCTCATTGTTTGGTTTTACTTCTTCCTTACCATCTTTCATCCCACCTAGTACAATATGCCTTTGTAATTGGAATAATGTTTAATATGAATGCATTTGCAGACCCTATACTGTACTATATGATGTCAGGAGGGGAGGGGGGAGGGAAGTAAAGGAAATCTGAAAATCAAGGAACTATGGAATTGAATCTTGTTAACTGAAACTAAACCAATAAATTAATTTAAAAAAAAAATTATCAGAGAACAATCTCTTGACAGAAACATCAGAATCCCTACAATCAGCTTCATTTCGTTATCTCAATATGTTTTCCAGGTAAATATGAAAATAAATACAAATAATAGATTAAAAAGTACTAGTCCTCTTTGAAATCATTATCAATAGAACACTCATCATTTGCCTCATTTCAAATGCTTATTGTACCAATTGTTCAAGGTACATCTGCCATATGCAATAAAAAAAAAAGCCTCCATTGCCTGGTTTGAATTTTCCATGTTCCACTTCATTTCACCCAGTAGTAACCTATTATAAATTTTTCACTAAAAAAAAGAAAAGTTAAACTCAAATCGGCCACCTCTGAATTGTAACATTTTTCCCCTCCATTTACGAAAATGCTTTGTAAGCTAAAGAAAATGGATTCAATTTTAAGTCTTCAAACTGATGACACAGGTCCTCAGAAATATTACTTGAACTATAGAGAGAGAGATACTGAAAGTCACCACTCTACCTTGAAAAGTCATTTTAAAAGGTCTGAATAGATCAATTAATTATCAATCAATTAAGGGAAGATCAATTCTCAGCTTTTCCTGTTATTTTCCTTTCCCTCTGTATGAGCTTAGTTTTAAGAAAGATTTTTTTCTCTAATATTTGGGTGAAGGATGATCAAGAAGGGTATCCATGTGCATGGAATATGCTGGGATATATGCAAAAAAAATTTCCTATATTACAAGTAAAGGGGCAGCTATGTGTTGCAGTATAAAGAGTGGTTGGCCTGGAGTCAGAAAGACTTGAGTTCAAATCCAGTCTCAGAGACTTAGCTGTGTGGCCCAAGCAAGTTATTTAAATCTGCTTACCTCAGTTTCTTCATTGGCAAAATGAACTGGAGAAGAAAATGCCAAACCACTCCAATATCTTTGCCAAGAAAACCCTAAATGGGGTCATGAAGAGTCTCACAGGACTGAAACAACTGAACAACGATAAAAATATTACAAGTAATTAGAGTCAATGGATGATATATTTCAATGACCTTTTGCCTCCTCTTTACTGCATCTGCATTGTTTGGTCACGAGGAAGCCACACGTGAAAAGTCTACAGTTTTTATTCTTACAATCACCAAGACTAAAAGGGATATTCCTACAATGAATGAACCACTAATCAAACCAAAATATTACAGAGGAACCAAAGCAAAATTAGTTCAATTTGAACTTGAAATTCTCTCTGGGTATGTATATTTTGGGAACTCTCATTTTAAGCCAAAAACCCTAGATATAAATATACAGCACACATAGGAAAAACAATATGAAAAAGTATCTTTCATAAAGAGTTAATATCATATTTGAACAGCTGCAAAGAATTTGTAATAATATTCTAGGTAGTATTCTCTGCTTCACATTCTGCCTGGGTTCATTGAAATTCTGCATTAGTAAAAATCAAAACAGATTTTCACATTTAATAAAAAAGATACAGAACAAATATTTATTGCTCACTTAAAGAAACAGAAATAATGCTGTGATACTTATTATAAACTTTACAGTTTGGCTGATTTTCTTCCAAGAAATTCACTTTATAATTTCCACTTTATGTAAGTCCATTTTTATAAGCTATAATTATAGGAAAGCATAATTGTCCCCATTTTGCTGATTGAAACACTTCAAAAGGTCAAGTGAGATAGCCAAGACCATAGTGTAAACTGGCAATAGAGATGAGGAGAGATGGAAGACTTGCCTATTTTTAGCCAATTTGTTTCCCAGCAGTTAAGATTGCAAGGCTAAAGAGGATAAGAAAATCAACCTAAACTATCTGAAAAGCTACTTCTTCTTTAAAAGATATTTCTTTAACTTCAGATGTAAGAATCCTCCTACAGAAAAAGAACTTCCAAAAATTATACATATATTTAAAATTATATATACAAACATATGTACATTTATATACATGTTCATATACATATATGTGCATATATATATATATACAAACAACTTATATAAAAAACTGAGTATCAACAAGATTACCATATTGCATTTATACAGTATATTATAGCTTTCATAATAGTTTCTTATTCATTACTCTTTCAATTCTTTTAATACCTTCAATGTAGGTAAAACAAGTGTTCCCAAAATCTCAGAGGCTTTCAGTGCAGCCCCTATCTGAACAGGAATCCTATCTACAGCTTCTCTAATAAATTATCATCCAGCTGTTTCTAAGGCATTCAATGAGAGCCCTTTCCCCCAAACTCTCAAGGTACTCCATTACCCTATTGGATTATTCCAGTTGATAAGGATTTCTTATCACAAGTTCAAATTTGCCTCTGAAATTATAGGTCCTGTTTGCAGATGAGGAAGCTGAACTTCAGAAAGCTTAAATGACAATGGAATGAATATAAACCCCTTGAGGATAGTAACTCTTTTGTTTCTGTCAGCCTTGGTGCCATTTATTAATCACTATTTCTGGGTGACAACAACCAGAAATACTAGATGGCTAATAAGCGCATGTTAAATTGGTTGCAGATTATAAAGCTGATATGGAGCAGAGCAAAAACTAGAACCTGGGTTTTCTGATTTATCATCCAATACTCTTTATACCTCACCACAGTGCCAAATGGATAGAACAGAACCAATAATTTTACCTGATGATATTAGCAATGTGGTGAATAGCAAGAGCATAAAATAAGTTGAAAATTCTTAGTAATAATACTCTTTACTATAATATTGCATTTGTAGTTGGGAGAGAAAAGGAGTTTTGAAACTAAAGAGTAAACATTTGTGGATTTAATGGGTCATAAAATCATATCTAAGCCTAAAATACATTTTACAAGAGAGCATATAACTTAAATGAAGTCTTCAGCTACAATACCATTAAATCTTTGCTTAGTCATGAAGAGAAAGTTGCTTGCATTTCCTTGCAATGAAAATGATGAGGTTTTCTGACATGTAAACAGTATTTATTATGTTCTTTTTGTAGGTTTGGTTTTCCCCTTTTACAGAAAGAGCAAGAGAAGGAAACAAGTACAAAGGTTAGACAAGAGTTAGGATTAAAGGATGAGGAGGGCAAAGTCACATGGATCTGACATACAGATATACCCAATTTCAGCAAGTTTTTAATTAAATCACTTTAGAGGTGGCTTTTGTGGGACCGGCAAGTGCAGCTAAGGAACACAGAGTAATGGATTTAGAGTTTTAAAAAATATTACAGATCATTAAATCCAACCCCCTCAATACACAAATGAGGAAACTGAGACCCAAAAGAAGTTTAATGATTTACCCAAGGCCACAAAAGTAATAAGTGGAAAAGTGAGGCTTTGAGCATAGGAATTCTAATTCCAAATCCAGCATTCTCTCCAGTGGACCAGAACGACATTTCCTCCATGAAAAGTCCTATGTGAAATAATCATTCATGCTGGGTAAAGGCCTTGTCAAAGACCAGATTATCCAGATTTACATGACGGCATTGGAGGTAGGGGGAAAGGAAAAGGTAGAAAGGGAAACAGAACCAACCTTTTTGCAACAAGGTCATTCCAGGAATTATTACAAGAAAGCTAAAGATAAAGGGACAGACATGGAGAGAACAACTGCATAGCAAAGAGGGAAAGACCAATCATAGGGTGTTCATATGTGGCAGGATTTATATTCTCACCACACTATGGTCCTCAACCTAATGCCACCCCCTTCACCGCAAAACCATTCTCAACTCACACACCTGCCAATCCTTTTTCAGTTATGCTAGCAACAGGGTTCAAACAATACCTAGCCAAAGACTTGAAGCATTTTCCTCAAAACCATGGGTCATTTTCAGATCTCTCAAAATATTTTATAACACAAAAAAATTTGATTTCCATCTGATACCGTCTTGCTGACAACAGTCAGGGAACCTTCTGTTTGTTTTGGAGACTTGGCAGGAATATGCTCGATTCATATCAAAGGCAGCTAAGCAAGTTATCTTTATGTTACAAGAAAAGGCTCTGAAATTATTGTAAATAATGCCTTTCTCAGGAAGGCCCCAGTGATTAGGCATCCAATATGACAAACACATATGGCAAATACATAATTTGCTGCTGTCTTCCATAAGAGTTATGAGCAAGGCTTTAATTTTCTGCAAATATGGAGAGTGAGGTCAACTTTGACAAGTAACAACTAGCTATGATGTACTCTTTAATATAGGAGAATATGAAAGGGTTGGAGGAACACCTCTTTGCTCTCCATATTAGCAAGAATAATTGAGAGTGCATTAAAAGAATGGAATACGTACTTCAAATAGTTGGAAAATATAGGAAAAATATAGAAATCTGAAGATGTAGAAGGTAATAATAAAAGGAGATTGGACAGTAAAAGAATGAAGGGAAGAAGGGAAGACAAAAAACTGTTGAACATTTAGAATAAATTATCAGACCTTACCCAAAAAGGGGGAATGATACCCAACAAAGAAAAAACTGCCTGTGTTTCAAGGATTAATAATACATACGTATCATTAAGAAATACATCATCCATTAACTTAGGTCAGAAGAGTGGAATAATGCTGGAGAGTGCCTCCCTGCCAACAAGCACCTAGGGAATGATACATTGAACTGTGTTTCAGGGCCTTCAATGAATTGACTAAAATGAGTATTGAACCATTGTGAGTGATTTATGAAAAATCACCCTCCAAAAAAAAAAGCAAAAGAAAAAAAAGAAAAATCTCCATGAAAGAAAGAACTGAAGGAAAAAAACTATTTTTCTGTCTCCCTCCTCCTCTTCCTCCTTCTCTTCCTTCTTTTCTTCCTCCCTCCCTCTCTTTAAGTGGTAGAAAATGAACTCTTCAAACTATGGACCCTTGAGCTATTCCTGATAAATTTCTAAAATTTCTGATGAAAGGGATGGTTTGTAAGCACTGAGAAAATGGAAATTATGATCTTGATGAATGGAAATTGATGATCTTGGTTATTAGCCAACAGGCCATGCTAGAATGACCTCATTTCCTTTTGCCACAAGGTTATTGGACTGGTAGAGTAATATCACAAACTAGTGGTTCTGAAAAAAAAAATTACTCCTTGAAGCACAAGACTCCATTATTAGGTACTGTGGCACACTGCATGTTTAAGACAGCAATAAAGAAAGGTTTACAGATATTCAGGCTTGCAGACACATTACCTAAGCCTTGAGATTTTGCTACTCCTCCTTCCCATGCTATATTTCCCTTTTACCCTCTTCTTTCTTTCCCTTCCAAGGGCTACTAGTGAAGCTTATAGTTTTGCCACACTGAAAGATAGAGTTGCTACTGTGACATTTCCAATGTCACAGGAAAAACAGTTAACAAATTGCAACTGGGAACAAGAGCTGGGGCATGTGAAAGGCTCTCAGCATACCTCTCCGAAACTGCCATGGAACACCTTTTAGCAATCACTGACTTTAAATAGTATGACTGAATTTCAGGAGAGCATCACATGTTTATTCATGCTTTTTATGAAAAAGATAAAAGTGTGGAATAGAAGATAGCATATTTTCAGGGATTGAGGAATTAATTCACTGACTGAACCTAAAGTAATTACAAATGGGTCAAAGTCAACTTGGATAGAGATTTCTAGTATCCTATTCTGTTCATATTTTTTTCAACAAATCATATGAAGGCATAGACATCATGTATAACAAATCTGTGATGCAAAGAAGATGGTGAAGTCAGAAAGAGCAACTGAGACTCTGTGTGATATGTGTGTTCATATGTGTGTGTGAATGTATGTTTTATATATAGACACATATGTATATATGTATATTCATATACGTGTAGATACATGTATATGCATTGTTGGAGAAGATCCTGGATGAAAATATCTCTCCTGTTCCCTAGTAGAGGACAGAATTAGGCTTGTCCAGTCCCGTCCTTGGTCTGCTTTTCCCAAATGACCAAAGCTGTTACTCTACTCTCACTATTCTGTTCTCCAGTAAGGTGTACAGCTCTGTCTCTGCCTTATCACCAGACTCTGCCCATACCTTTATCCTTAGAAGAGTTCAAGCACTTTCACCGAAAGGAAAAGTTCATGTCACCCTACTATAGTTACAATTCTACTCAAGCCTAAGTTCCTTAAGTTCTAAGACTTTTGTTTTTGTCTTTGTAACTCCAGCATTGGGTGCAGTAATAATTGTTTGTTGAACTGAAATTTAAAAGGCAAAATTGACTGCAGCAACAACTTTACCAAAACTAAAAGGATTTTCTCAGTAAACATGTTTAAAGTTAGCCCAACCCTCCCACCTAATTTCCAGTCAGTGAATTTTAAAATGCACGCAGCCTTCTTGTCCTAATAAAGAAAGGGAAACAAAGTACATGCCCATCAACTTGGGGGATGGGTAGCTGAACAAATTATGGTACATGAATTAAATGGGATATTGCTATACTATGAGAAATAATGAATCTGTAAATAAACAGGCAAGCATAGAAAGACATATAAGCTGATACAAAGTGAAGCAAGAAAAACTAAAAGAATATACAGTTCTGCAACAATGTGAATGAAAAGAACTATCAAAATTGAACACTGCAATTGTCATGACCAAGATTGTCTATAAAGAAGTAATATAAGAATGCCCGACCTTAGTTTCTTTACAGAAGGGTGAAGGGGAACTATGGATATGAAAGACACTATTGGACTCAATTCAATCCATTAATTAGTTTTACTGAACTGATTTTTCTTCTTTTTTATTCCTTATTTTTAAGAATAGCTCTTTGTGTGAGGGGAAAGGATATTTCAAAATGAAGGTAATGTAAAAAACAAAAGATAGCAATTGAAGTAGTTTCTAAAAACATATAACCAAAACTGCACATGAAACATTAGTGCTGTTGACAATGCTACAAGAAAGGTCAGAGGAAATCTTCTTAGAGCAATTAAATGTATCAAAAAATCAGAAAGTAGTTATGATTTTTGATTTATGACTTTAGTGGGGAAATCATAACCTATAACCAAAACCAAATTGTTATTTAAAATCAATTAGAGAATACATATATGGTCATCCAATGCTACCTTAAAAAGTAATGGTTAGGGGTGGCTAGGTGGTGCAGTGAGTAGAGCACCAGCCCTAGAGTCAGGAGGACCTGAGTTCAAATCCAGCCTCAGACACTTAACACTTACTAGCCTTGTGACCTTGGGAAAGTCACTTAACCCCAATTGCCCTACCTCCCCCCCTCCAAAAAGAAAAAAAAAAGTAATAGTTAACCATAGAAAGCTTTAGAAAGAATTAAGCTCTCTAGTGTTAGATATTATGCAACAATTTCAAACATCTTGTCTTTCATATGTTTATATTCCCATTCATCAAATAGCAGCAGATGACAGATGGGACGTTTCCTATTAATATTAGGATATCATAACTCAATGGGAGCTATCATTATTATCCTCACTCATGTCATTTTTCTTATCTTTCTCCACAAAACTGAAAAATAAACAGCCCTAAGACAATTTGCTACCCTGCTATTATTCTTTAAAATTTAATTATGCAAGAAGATAAAATAACTGCATTTTATCTGAATCAATCAATCAAGAAGCATTTAAGAAGCATGCATGTACCAGCCACTATGCTAGGGGCTGAGAATATAAAGAAGGGAAAAAAAAGAAAGTGGTGCCCCCGCTAAAGGAGCTCAATCATATAAAGATAACATAAATGCAGAAATAAACATAGACACAAAATAAATTCAAGCCAATGTTGAGAGGGGGACACTAGAAGTAGGGGAGATCAAAAGAGGTTTAGGTGCCAGCCCAGTCAAACTATTGTCTCTCTTCAGACCCTGAAAGGGAAATCCTGGAACCTTGAACCCAAGAGCCCTATAAATAGTGACATTAAATAATGACATTAAAAAAGAAGTATTGTGATAGCAGTGCCAGTGGAGCCTGAGCACAGAGGCAGCCACAGCACAAGGAAGGCAGGACTGCAAAGTTCTGAGTCTCCTAAGCAAGGCCAAGAGCGAGATGACCCCAAAGGAGCTGCAGAAGGGGAAGGGGAGGAGTTCAACATTGGGCCCTTAGCAATGCTCACCCAGTCAGTGAAGAACAACACCCAGTTTCTCATCAACTGCCACAACAACAAGAAACTTCTGGGCCGAGTGAAGGCCTTTGACAGGCACTGCAATGCTGTCTTGGAGAATGTGAAAGGCATTTGGACAGAGGTACCCAAAAGCGGCAAAGGCAAGAAAAAGTCAAAACCAGTGAACAATGATCATTACATTTCCAAGATGTTCCTGAGGAGAGATTCAGTCATTGTGGTCCTCAGGAACCCACACATTGCTGGCAAGTAGTAGAGCCAGATCCCCCCTTGCCACCCCAGTACTCGGCTCAGCCCATTAAGGTTGAGGGGTTCACTAGCTTCACCTTTTGTGGATAAAACCTTCCTGGTTTGTTTTGTTTTGTTTTTTTTTTTCAAAAATAAAAAGAAGAACCATTGCATTAGCTTTGTCATTGCACATTGAGAACCATGGGATTTTTCCATCTGACTTGCAACTGAAACTTTCCAAATGTGGTGTTTCTGTTAGAATGTGAGCCCCTTGTCTTACTTTCCCATTTATAATGTCACCACTTAGCACAGTGCTTTGCATATAGTAAATGCTTAGTAGTCACTTCATTCATAGAAAACATAGAACTTAACCTGGCTCTAGAAAGGAACAATTTCCAAAAAGCAAAGGTAGAGAGGGAGTATATTCTAGACCTGGACAATAGCCTTCCAGATCTGATGTTATGCCTCTTTTGAGGTTGCCTTTAGTACGGTTACAGAAGCACCACCATGCTCCCAACCACCCAGGTTCAAAACTTTTGTGTCATATTTGGTCCCTCACTCAGGACAGGTAGGTGGTACAACATTGGACCTGGAGTCAGAAAAGTGTGACTTCAATTCTAGACTCAAATACTTATTATCTATGTATCCCTGGGCAATTCACTTAACCTCAATCTGCCTCAGGATGCTCAAGTATAAAATGTGGTTAAATAATAGTATCTACCTCCTAGGATTGATGTGAAGATCAAATAAATTATTTATAATTATAAATATATAACTATTATAATAAATAAATAAATATGAATAATTATATATACATATATATACAATTATGTGTCTGCACATAATAGGGGCTTAATAAATACACATTTCTTTCCTTCCCCACTTATATTCACCCCATATATCCCATCTGTTCATCATCTTCACATCTCCCATAAATGACCTTTCCTATCAACTCATATAACCACCACCTTGGTGCAAGCTTTCATTGCCTCTGTTTGAAATGTTGTAATAGTTGCCTTTTAGTTGATCTCCCTTACTCAGGTCTCTTCCAACTCTAAGCTTTTCTCCATTTATCTGCTAAAATAGTATAGGTCTGACTATCCAGCCTCCTCCCCATTCAATAAATTCCAAAAGTTCTCTCCACATATTCTACGATTCTGAAATATCAGAGGAGCAGTCAGATTAGAAAAGAACCAGGAAATAGCAGTGTTGTGCAAACCTAGAGAGGAAACTATCTGTAAGGAAGAGGTGATCAACTGTGTCAAATGCTGCCAAGAGGTCAAAAACAATGAGTACTGAGCTAGGAAAAGTCAGAAGATTTAAATCCCTGGTCTTCCTAGCTACTAATCTCTTCTACCTACATCCACATTGCCTCATCATGTATGCTCCTATATATTTAGAACAATGCCTTGCACAAACTAAGTGTTCAATTTTTGATGGATTGCAGTGACATTCAGAAGAATAATCATTTGGGCTCAGTCTAAAGTAACTCAATGTACTGTAAATTCTGCTAATGTAGTTAATTCTTGATTAACAGATTATGCAAGGAATGAGGAAGTTAGCTGATTTTTTTGTTTCAACTTCTATTGTTAAATATCTCTTTATACTATATACAAAGTATCTTTTCATGCCTTATTAAGTTCATGTCATTTAGGCTAGAGAGGAGCCTCACAGTCATCATTATGAGTATTAATTTTCATTGTATAAGACTTGCTGTAGAAAGTATAACAGCTGGAATTTGTAGTGACCCCAAGGCATTCCCTGTAAATTACTGGTTTTCTAATAAATCCTTGATCATCATTTAGTTTCTTGTAATTCTCCTCTTTCTCACCAAAGCTAAAAACTTATAGATAACTGAAGGCTCTTTTAAAGAGGGATTTTCCTCTGCGAAACAAAGCTGTCTTCAGTTTTTAGTCTTATGACTTATCTCCCAACAAAATCATGTGGCATAACAAAATGATTTAAGTTCCTGGATAAAATTTCACATAATAGTAAACCAATTCCTAGCCATACCAGATTTTAAACTGTATTATAAAGCAGCAGTCATCAAAACTACTTGGTACTAGTTGAAGAATAGAGTAGTGGATCAATGAAACAGATTAGGTACAGAAGGCACAGTAGTCAACTATAGTAACCTACTGTTTGATTAACCCAAATACTCCAGTTTTCGAGTTAAGAACTCACTATTTGACAAAAACTGCTGGGAAAACTGGAAAATAGCATGGCAGAAATTAAGCATAGACCAATATCTTACATGGGATACCAAAATTAAGTCTAAAGGGGTGCATGATCTAGATATAAAGGCTGATACTGTAAGCAATGTGGGAGAGCAAGGAATAGTTTACCTCTCAGATTTATAGAGAAGGGAAGATTTTATGCCCAAACAAGAAATAGAGAGCATTATGGAATGCAAGATGGATAATTTTGATTGCATTAACTTGAAAAGTGTTTATACAAACAAAGCTAATGTAACCAAGATTAGGAGGGAAACAGAAAACTGGGAAAGAATCTTTATAACCAGTGTCTCTGATAAAGGCCTCATTTCTAAAATATACAGAGAACTGAGTCAAATCTATAAGAATATAAGTTATTCCCCAATTGATAAATGGTCAAAGGATATGAACAGGCAGTTTTCAGAGGAAGAAATTAAAGATATCTATAAGCATATGAAAAAATGCTCTAAATTACTATTGATTAGTGAAAAGCAAAGCAAAACAACTCTGAGGTACCACATCTCACCAATCAATTGGCCTAACATGACAAAAGAGGAAAATGATAAATGCTGGAGAAACTATGAGAAAATTAGAACACTAATGCATTGTTGGTGGAATTGTGAACTGTTCCAACCATTCTGGAGAGCAATTTGGAAACTATGCCCAAAGGGCTATAAAAATGTGTATACCCTTTCACTCAGCAATACCACTTCTAGGGCTGTATCCTAAAGAGATCATACAAGATCACATGTATATACAAAAATATTTATAGCAGCTCTTTTTGTAGTGGCAAAGAATTGGAAATCAAGGGAATGTCCATCAACTGGGAAATGGATAAACAAGTTGTGGTATATGAATGTAATGGAACATTGATTGTTCTATAAGAAATGAGGAGCAAACAAACTTCACAATAACCAGGAGATACTTAAATAACCTGATGCTCAGTGAGGAGCAGAACCAGGAGAACATTGTACACAATTACAGACACATGGTATCTGTGATGACTAACTTTGATAGACTGGGCTCATCTCAGCAATGCAAGGGTATAAGACAACTCCAAAGGACTCATGATGGAAAAGACTATCCACATAGAAAGATTTACAGAGTCTGAAGGCAGATTGAAGCAAACTACTTGCTTTCTCTTTCATTTTGTTTTGTTCATTTCTTGTTGTTCATTCCATTGGTTATAATACTTCTTTACCACTTGACTAATGTTTAATGTGAAGGTATTTGTAGAACCTATATCAGATTGCATGCCACCAGAGGGGTTAGGAGAAAGGAAAGAGAGGGGGAGAAAATTTGGAACTCAAAAGCTTATGGAACTGAATGTTGTAAACTAAAAGTAAATTAATCAATTAATTAAAAATTTTTAAAAGAGTAAACCACTTAAGTCAGAGAACTGACTTTGTTCTGTATAATCTTACAACAACCAGGAGCTCCCTGTGGTCCCATGTCAGACCGGATAAAATCAATAGTCAATAAATATTTATTAGTGCTGTCTGTGTGCCAGGCATTGTACTAAGCTCTGGGGATACAAAGATGAAAAAGTAGATTTTTACTAATAATTACTAGAAAAAATAATGAAAGGTTTCACATGTTTTGAGAGTATACATGACAGCAGGGCCCAATTCTACTAAGCCATAGCCTTATCATTCCATGGTCCCTTGAAGTTATTTGTGTTTTCTAAATAAATTTATTTTACATGCATTAATATTCTAATCTGTCCTTCCCACTATCCCAGAAGGAAAATAAGAAAGGGAGAGAGAGGGAGAGAGAGAGAGAGAGAGAGAGAGAGAGAGAGAGAGAGAGAGAGAGAGAGAGAGAGAATGAGGAAAAAGGAAGGAGGGAAGGAAGAAGGAAGGAAGAAAGTTCATAAACCCCCAGTTTGAGAATCTCTAATATAAGAAATGGCATTCAACTTCAAGGGACCACATTTGAGAACCTAGAGGACCACATGTGGCCTTGAGGCAGCAGTTTCCCCAGCCTTGGTCTAGATTCAAGAGCATAAGTAAATCCACGAAGTCAGGAAAGAACAGGGAATGTTAAGAGAACACTGACTAGTTCCATTTGGCTGGAACATAGTATATTGACTGGACTGATATGAAATAAGGCCAGAACAAAGCATAAAGACAGATGATGATGAACCTTGAATGCCAAGGCAAAGAAGTCTGAATCCTCCCCTGTGGTAGCAGGGAGCTACTGAATACTTTTCAGCAGACATTTTTCTGTGGTGTGAAAGGAACTAAGAGGAAATTCCTAAGTATTTTAAATTATAGGAAGAAGGCAGGCTGGCAGAGGCCAATGTTGATCACTAGCTATATCTCCAAGGGTTTGTGAGAACCTACACCTCCAGGTTTATGAGATTTTTTTCTTCTGAGATCCCACTAGGATTCAACACAAGAAGGGGGTAATCAGGGAGAGATGGAAAGAATGTCAGAGCCCCATTAGTCTGAGGAAGGTTTTAATTTAGCCCCCTTTAACCTAAAGATTCCATTATTAGTCATATATCCCTTAAAAAGTCAAAGAAATTTTTTTAATGATCTATATACAACAAAATATTCAGCTATCACTTTGTGGCAATAAAAAACTGGAAATAATGTGGATGCTCCCTGGCTAGGGAATAGTTTTTACAAGTTACCATTAATTAATGCAATGGAAATAGAATCATATGAAATAAAATGAATTTTCAGTCAAACTTGGGAACATTTGTATGAAATGATTCAGAGTAAGCAGAATCAAGAGAATAATGTACACAATGCTTATAATAGTGCAACTAAGGAGAGAGGATTCCCGGAAGATGATGTTGCAGCAAGCACCCTAGCATCCCCAGAGTGACTGCCAACACAGGTTCTTAGATCTGCTTTTCAAAAGGAAAGCAACTCAAAATGGGTTAACAAGCTTACTTTAATCAAACAAACATATATTACTTAGTCCAGGGGGAAAAGGTCAGCACCCTAAATGTCAGAGTATACAGACAGATCAAACAGACAGGTTTCCAAACTGTCCAACAATTATCAATACCAAAATCACAGTTACCAGAGAGGGAAGCATCAACATCTGGGTTTTCAAAGCTGGGGAGCTCTCAACAGCTGCCCAGAGTCTCATCTGGTCAAATCACACAACACTTCTCAAAGTAAACCCCAAAGCAAAGCCTCCCATCAGGGTTTATATAGCCTTCTCCTGACTCAGAAAATGTAACAAACTTCTTGACCCACAGCCCAATCACAAAGTATCAAGGTGTGGGCTTTCCTGAAAAACAAGCCTCCCACCACAGGCTTCAGGTGCACTTAAGATAGGGGCAGGGAAGACATTTAAATCTGCATTTCCATTACAGATGATGAGGTAGGTCAGAAAATTCTGAGCTCTCAAGATTTTCCCCCTCAAGAGTTATAATAGTACCTTAGGGTGAACAAAGTGTGGGTGGAGATAAATAAGAATGGGGCATAACCCCGCCTTCCCCAATAATTTGAAAAGATCAGAAGAAAAATTTTAAGAGGTGGTTTGGTTCCTGTGAAGAATAAACACCTCCAGGCTAGGTTCTATTTTAACAGCAAGCTGCTATCCTCTTAAACAAGTGGCTGTGAACCCTGGGGTTAGTTGGTTTGAGAGGGTGCCTCAACCCCAGTCACCAGAACTTGTACCCTGGGGATAGTGAGGGGAGTTGGGCATCTGAGCCACAGAAGATCAAAGAAACCTCTGCTGACCAGGAACACCAGGCCCAGCTGTGCTGCCCAGAGCAGCAGGGTGAGCAGGAACCAGCACACTCCCAGTGAGTGCAGAAGCAGTGGGGTAGAAAGCCCCTGGCTTTGGGCACTTACAGGAGGCTAGAGGTTTGGCTCTGGTTTCAGACTAGAGGGGAGAACTGAAGATCTGAGGCAACAGGCACCATTTCTCATACCCCAGGGCTAGAGGTAACTACAAATAATTAGGATATTAACCCAAAAATACTTACACAGGCAAAGGAGAAAGAATCCATGACCAGGGTTCATCTTTTAAGAAGGATATTGAAGTTAAGAAACCCCCAAAGAGTAATGTCAAAGGGTCACCTGCCCAAAAAGAATTCAAAGAAGATCCTTAAAAAGACTTCAAAAATCAATTGATAGAGATGGAGGAAAAGCTAAAAAAAGAAAATAAGAATAATCCAAGAAAAACAAGAAGGGATTGAAAGGAAAGTTAACCAATTAGAAAATGAGATTCAGAATCTTAAGGAAGAAAATGACACCTTGAAAATTAGAATAGGTCAGAGTGAAGCCATTGAAATTATAAGAGACCAAGAAATGATTAAGCAAAACATAAATAATGAAAAAAGAGAAGAGAAAGTGAAACATCTTTTAAGAAAAAAACAACAGATTTGGAGAATAGATCAAGAAGAGAAAATTTTAAAATAATTGGAATAACTGAAAATTATCATCAAAAAAAAGAAGCTTGATACAACAATATAAGAAATCATCAAAGTAAATTGTCCTGAAGTATTAGAAAAAGGGGGGAAATTAGAAATAGAAAAAATCCATCAATCACCACTTAAAAGAGATCTATGAGGAAAACTCATAGGAATATTATAGTCAAATTCTGAAACCCCCAGCTCAAGGAAAAAATATTAAAAGCATCAAGATTAAAGCAATTTAAATATGATGGTGCCACAATTAGAATTACACAAGACCTAGCATCAACGATATTAAAGGACTGTAGGTCTTGGAACAAAGCATATCAAAGAGCAAAAGAACTGTGATTCCAGCCAAAAATATCATACCCTACAAAGTTAAATATCCTGAATGAAAAAAAAAATGGACATTCAATAAACTCTCAGACTTCTAAGACTTTGCTAAAAAAAAATCTTGAACTTAAGAGAAGATTCAGTATATAAGAACCAAGAGAAATATAAGGTACATAACAAAGACTGAATATAAGGGACCCAGAAGGATGGACTGTTTACTTTTTATATATGCAAAATGTAAAGTGAATGTCTAACATTCTTATCAATAATTGGGTAGTTTATAAGAAAGATTTGAGTAAACCTGCGAATGATATGAATTTAAGAATACCATTTAGGAACAGCTTAAAAGAGAAATTATTTGAGGTGCAAAAGGGAGAATTGATACAGAGGAATCAGGTGGGGGAGGAGGGCTAGTAGTTCTGGTCACCTACTTTCACTGGGAATGGGTTCAGGAGGGAACAATACCTATATATTTCTAAGAGTATAATAGTTTTCTAAATTCAGAAAAAATAAAATGATAAGGGCATAGGGAGGGGAGAGAGGACAAGGGAGGAATCTTTAGAGGGGAGGGTGAGAGAATAGGTAAATAGAGGTATAGAAGGGTGTTTAGATTTATGGGAATGAGAGGATGGGGGGGGTCCTTGGAGGAGGGTAGGCAAGTCATTGGAGGTCAAGGTAGCGGATAGAAGTAAAGTAGAGGAGGCAGAAGGGATAGGAAACAAAAAATATAATCATACATAAAAAACAAAAGTCAGGAGTAGAATAGGTTTAGGAAAGTATATGTATGTATATGTGTATGTATATATCTATAGCTATAGAGAAACATGTTTAAATTTTATTGTGGCCTTCTGGGGGAGGGTTGGGGGACAAGATAAAAAGAATGAAGTGAAAAAGGGCACAGCAGAGAACAAAAGAAAATTCACAAGGAAGCAAGGAAAAGATGGACAATTCTCAACACAAGCATTATTTATCACATAGGCTTTCTTGAAATGGGAATTTATTGTTATATAGTCTGAATCCTCTCATGTTCTGCTATGCACGTAACATGCTTTTATTTCTTTCTAATTTTTAAATTAAGTTTATGATATGTTTTTGTTTCTTTTTTTCTTCTCTATTTGTGTTCTAGCATTGGAGTCTAAAATAAATTTTTTGGAAAAAATATAATACAACCAAAAAGAACACTTAAAAGAAGATAAACATGAGGCAACCTTATGACCCATATTAGCTCTGGAAAAGAAATATGAGTGTACCTTTTCACAGAAAAGAGGTAAGATATTGTAGTTATGAAATGTTACATAAATTGTCAGATGAGGTCTACATATTTTGGTTTTAGTTGTGTTTCTTTGTTTTGGGGGTGATTCATTTACTGGGGGGTATCTGAGAACAACTGAGGTAAAAGGGAGCATCAAAAAAACTTATTTTAAAAATAAAAATAAATCATATAATACCTTGAACTATCATAGAGGGGACCCTGGCTCTTTCTAATAGCATTCACACAAGGATATGTTAAATCAACAATTTTGTTTGCTAATGAATTAGTTGACAGACTCCCCAAAAATTGTCCAAGAAAAAAGAAATGCTAACATGACATTAGGCAATATATCTGCACAAATCCTGTTTGCTGAGAATGTAACATTCTGTCTCAGATTTCTATTAAAGCTCAAGTGACTGAAAGATTTTGATTTGCTTATGCAATGCAATCAGACAATCGATTAAGTTGGCAAGAGCAGAATGGTAATGATTCACTGAATCTTGAGTAGAATCAAGCTGATAATTCATTAAAATTTAAAGCTGATAACTTAAACAGCACATGGACAGATAAAACGATCCTTGTTGGTTGATTGGATTTTCCATTAGTATTTTTCCCCCTTGAGGGCTGAGAGTTAAGGAAGCAAAAAACAAAACTGATGCCAGATTTCTAGTAGGAGGTGGAGGTGGAATTAGACTTCCACAGTACAGAAAAGAAGAAAAGATACAGAAGAAATGGAGAAAAGCAGTAGCTCTGCTGAAGCCTAATTTCAGCCTCTCATGCACAGATCCCAGGGGCGACCCTTTCTATCTCCAGTTTGAAATTTTGAAAAAAAAAAAATGAAAAAAGGAGTTAATCTAAGGCAACATGATGGGATAGTGGGCAGTTTTCTAGCACCTCCAAAGTCAGATCTTCACATTGTGGTTTTTCATATTTGGGTTTCAAATGTGTGAATTCTCAGAACCTCAGGCATACGTCATACTCATACACACACACACACAGAAATGTCAGTGCTGAAATGTATTCCAAACCAAAATATAAATGATTTTCAATTACCTATGAGCATAGAAGGGAATAGAAATGAATAGTCTAAAACAGCATGTAATCCAGAGCTATTTGCATAAATGAATGTGATGGATCTTACATTTAACAAATGAAATTTATTATAATAAATTAAACTAGGTTCATAATGGATTTGGAAGCCCAGCTAATATAATACTTAAGATTTATGGTAGACATGCATTCAAATGATCCCTGATTTATTGTTCATTCATTGATATCCTCCATTGCTTCACTGAAGTACAGAGATAACCCGTGGTTCTCAAAGATAAAGCAATCAATAGAGCTTAAACTAGGGCAAACCAGAAGCAATGGGCAGGAGACCACCACTAGCTAGGTTCAGAGAAGTTCACTGTCAAAAGGTTAATCAGCAAAAGATGAATCATTATTTTATCCATAAGAACTCATATAAATTGTTTACAAAGGTAAGGAGTTGCAATTAGCATCCAAGTAGGGAAGGACCATACTGATAAAATCATGAATCTTATGAAGTATTCAGTAAGAGTATTGTTAATATTAATGTATTGTTAGTCTTCTATAGATATATGTAATGGGAATGGGAATTTGAAGACCTTCCCTACTTTGAAAATAAACTCTGCCACGTAATAGGCTGAATGTAATTACATGGAACCTGTGGTAGGAGGAGTTTGCTGAAGTGTAGAGCAGAGCCCACAGGAAGATGGGAGTCAGAGCTAGACTAATGCTACTCCTGCTACTTATAGACAAAGTAGCAGGGTTTTTTTTTTTCATTTTCTATCTCATTTTCTCTCATATTCACATTATTTTCTCTCCTCCAAAGACCTCCCTTCCTTCTTTTCTCTTCTGAGTTCCTACATCTTTGTTTATAAGCTGTTGCCTAAATTCTTAAGGGTAAACAATCTGATAGATAAATAAATGTAGTTTTTACCTGGAAAGATTTGAATGAACTGATACCTAGTAAAGTAAATAGAACCAGGAGAACATCGTATAGACAAAGAGCCACAATGTGTGATAACTAACTTTGATAGACTTGTCTTTTCTTAGCAATGCAAGGATCCCAGACAACCCCAAAGGACTCATGATGGAAAAATGCTGTCCACATCCAGAAAAAGAACTATGGAGTCTGAATGCAGATTGAAACATAATATTTGCTCTCTCTTTTTTTTTCTTCTTTCTTGTGGTTTCTCTCATTGGTTCTAGTTTTTCTTTCAACATGACTAATGTGAAAATAGGTTCAATATGACGGTATATATCAAGCCTGTATCAAATTGCATGCTCTCTTGGGGTTGGGGGAGGGGAGAGATGGGAAGAAAATTTAGAACTTGAAAACTTGAGGAAATGAATGTTGAAAACTAAAATAAATATTTTTAAAGAGGAAATGTAGTTTTAAAAAGCAATACTACAAACTAATTTGATAGGCATTATTCAAAAATCTGATCATTTTATTAAAGAAAGACAATTTTCTTTTTTTAGGCCACATAGAAATCCTTTCTTCACAGAAGTTCTCCTATAATACGTCCTCATAAAACAGAAATCACTCTTGCTTCTAGAAAGCTATACCAACCAAGTCTAAACTCTAGTAGATCCCAAAAATCTAAGAAACTTTGGATATGGACCCAGTGACATTTGTCATTTCTATCAGTCCATAAACATTTTTAAGCAGTTGCCATGTGCCAGACACTATGCTAAGCACTGGAGAGACAAAGGAAAGTAAAAGACAGATCCTACTCTCAAGGAGCTCATAGCCTAATGGAGGAAACAATATGCAATTAATTAAGTATATAGAAACAAGCTATACGCAGGATAAATTGGAAATAATCATCAAAGGAAAGACATTAAGGAGGAAAGGCTCCCTATAGAAGGTAGGATTTTAGCAGGAATTTAAAGGAAGCCAGGGAGTGCAAGAGATAGAAGGTAGGAGAAAACTCCAGACAGAAGACAGCCAGTGAAAATGTCTGGCTTCTTGTTTAAGGGACAGAAAGGAGACTACTGCCACTGTATCAAAGAGTACTTGGTGGGGAGGTGGAAAGATATAAGGCAGGGGTGGAGAACCTGCAACCTCAAGGCTACATGTGGCTTTCTAAGTCCTTGGGTGAAGCCTTTTTACTAAGTAAACACCTTGTAGCAGCAAGCACCCTGATATCCCCAGGGTGGCTGCCAACACAGGTTCTTAGATCTGCTTTTCTAAAGGAAAGCAACTCAAAACGGCTTAACAAGCTTACTTTAATCAATCAAACATATCATTTTCCTAGTTCAGGAGAAAAAGATCAGCACCCCGAACTTCAAAGTATACAGACAGAACTTACAAGAAAGAGAAACAAACAGATCAAGCAGACAGGCTTCCAAACTGCCCAACCATTACATCAATACCAAATCACAGTTACCAGAGAGGGAAGCATCAACATCTAGGTTTTCAAAGCCGGGGGGCTCAACAATGGCTGCCCAGAGTCTCATCTAGTCAAATCACACAATGCTTCTCAAAGTCAGCCCCAAAGCAAAGCCTCACATCAGGGATTATATAGCCTTCTCCTGGCTCAGAGAATGTCACAACCCTCTTGACCCACTGCCTAATCACACAGCATCAAGGTGTAAGCATTCCTGAAAACCAAGCCTCCTGCCACAGGCTTCATGTGACCACATTCAGCCTATTAGGAGGCAGAGTATATTTTCAAATCAAGAAAGGTTCTCAGAGCCTCTTAGGGCTATCAAAGGGCCTAGGGGGCAGGGAAGATCTTTAAATTTGCATTTCCATTACACACTTTTTACTAAGTTTAACAGAATAAATCCTTTTATTCAGGGGATTTGTTCTTCAAAGTTTGGATTCAGTCAAAGGGCTAAGGACTGATGGGGCCACATGTGGCCTGGAGGCCTCAGGTTCCCCACCCCTAGTATAAGGCATAATAAGGTTGAAAAGGTGTGGGAGAAGGGCAAGTTAAGAGCTTTGAACACCAAACAGAGGATTTTATATTTCATACTGGAGATGATAGTCACTGGAGTTTAATGAGCAGGGAGTGGTGACATGGTCAGACCTGCATTTTAAGAATATCTTTGACAGCTGAGTAGAGGATGGACCAGAGTCAGGAGAAACTTGTGGTAGTGAAACCAGTCAGCAGGCTATTGCAACAGTCTAGACCTAACCCCACCAAGTTTGGGATAGCTCATCACCAAAGGGCTGGCCACCAAGGAAAGAGTTTCTTTTCTTTCTATCCTTTTCCTAGCCCCAGCAATCCATGAACATCACACACACAATTAGATGGTACAGTGGATAGCCCACTGGACTTGAAGTTAGAAAGCCCTTAGTTTGAACCCTGTCTCAGATACTAAGTATATGATCTTGGGTGGGTCTTTTTTTTTTTTTAATGTTTATTTATTTATTTTTAATTTACAACCTTCAGTTCCACAATCTCTTGAGTTCCAAATTTTCTCCTCCTCCTTCTCCTCCTCTCCCCACCCCACATTGGTGGCATGCAATCTGATATAGGTTCTACAAATATTGCACAAGCCTTTTAACCTCTTTTAGGCTGCTTCTTCATCTGCAAAATGAGGATAGTAATAGCATTTACCTCTCACAGTTGTTGTGAGGATCCATTGAGATAACATATGTAAAGTGCATTGCAAACCATAAATGTCATATAAATGCTAGCTATTATTATTATCATTACATACTGTGATGGTAACAAAGAACTCATGTTTCTCATTGGTAGTGGGTTCCCAGTTATACATCCACGGTCCCAGTTACCTCTAGGATCAAATATAAATTCCTCTGTTGGACATTTAAAATAAAATCTGTATCAACCTCGGCCCAACCACTCTTTCCAGCTTTGTCATACATTACTTTTCTTCCTTAGATTATATAGTATTCTAAAGACCAGCCAGATTGTCTTTGATGTTCCTCACATAGGAAACTCCATTTCCCATCTTTGTGCCTTTGCAATGACTGTCCACGCCTAGAAGATGCTCCATCCTCATGACTGCCTTTTATAATCTTATTTCCTTCAAGATTCAGCTTAAGCTCTCTTCAAATAAATCCTTTCCTTGGGGGAGGGGAGATGAGAAGGAGGGGGAGAAAATTTGCAACTCAAGGGACTGTGGAACTGAATGTGGTAAACTAAAAGTAAATAAATAAATTTAATGTAGAAAAAAATAATTTAAAAAAATCCTTTCCTGTTTCCCCAAGTTCCTAGTACCCACCCTCCTCAAGTTACTTTTTTATTTATTTTGTATATATTCTATAGAAACTTCTAAATGTGCATATCATCTCCTCTGGCAGAATGTAAGATTCTTGAGGGCAAGGACTGTTTCATGTTTGCATGCTCAGTGCCTAGAGAAGGAATCTGGCATATAGTAGGTGCTCAGTAAATGCTTGTTGCAAGACATAAAGTGTACCATCTACTGGGGGATATAATACATGGCATAATAATAGTAATGATAATAATAACATTTATTTAGCCCTTTAATGTTTACAGAACACCTTACACATATTTCCTCATTTAATTCTCACAACAACCTTATGACATTGCCATTATGAGTATCACCCTTGTTTTAAAGATAAGGAAACTGATCAGATAAGTGATTTCTCAGAGTTATACAGCTAGTAAGAGTCTGAGCTAGGATTCAAACACAGATCTTCCTGACTGACACACTTACTGTGTGTGGAAAAGTCACCATCTTTCAGAGTCTAAATGTCCACATTCACATAGTGGAGATAGGATAGTCGTGAGATTCATAAATGAGATTCATAGCATCATGGATAGTAGGAAAAAGATAGTAGACCATTCTTGTCTAATTCTCTTATTTTAAAGTTGAGGAAATTGCAATCCAGAGAAATTATGTGCCTTGACCAAGGCCACACAGGTAGTAAATGTAAGAGAGAAAATGTGAATCCAAGTTTCTGATTCTAGAGATAATATTCTTTGTATAAATTATATGTATAAAATACATTGCAAACCTTAAATTGCTATATGAATGTTAACTTTTAGCTATGGTAATACATCATAAATATGAGAGAAGCAAAAAGTACCACGTGATGTCCAAGGAAAAGGTAAGATCACTGCCGACTAGAGGTAAAGGGGCGAATTAGAGAAAGTAGCATTTGGTCTGGGCTTTAAAAGCTAGGTAGGATTTCAATCTCAAAGAGGGAAAGAAAGCATTCAAGATACAGAAAATCATGTGAACAAAGACACCAATATAAGAAATTGCAATGTATGTGTGTGTATGTGTATATGTATATATATAAGATGGTGAATAGTTTTCTAACTAGAGCTCAGAGTATAGCAATATGAAAGAAATCTAGAAAGGTAGAGTAGAAACAAATTGTAAAGGGCCTTTAAAAATGAGCTTAACCCAAGTGAAAGACTTTTCATTGACCCTATTAAATGTTATTGTGTTAGATTCCACCCCGGATCACCAGAAGGTTGACTAACTGCTGATACATTTTATTTTTCAGCTACTTTTTTCAGCAACTTTTAGATTGTATACTAAGGTACATGAGGGTTGTGATCTAATTCAGCAGAAGTTAGCACACTAACTAAATACTGGATCCTTGAAGCTATTGCCAGCTCAAACTGGCTCATGAAAGCTAATTGTTAAAATTTTACCATGAGCATTTTACACCTCAAAAATTGGAAAAAACAAAACAAATAAGAACTTGATTTATTGTTTTAGTAGTCTAAATTTAAGAAAGGGAGAAAATGATAAAAATTTAGATTAAATTTAAAAGTGGGCAACATGTACATTTTTTAGAATCTCT
The DNA here is from genome assembly GCA_011680675.1 of Gymnobelideus leadbeateri. Classification (NCBI taxonomy): domain Eukaryota; kingdom Metazoa; phylum Chordata; class Mammalia; order Diprotodontia; family Petauridae; genus Gymnobelideus; species Gymnobelideus leadbeateri. Next base: position 123,446 of record WOXC01004300.1, read on the forward strand.
TGTTAAATATTTACCAGCACTACACTGTATCCAACTTATATCCTAGATGACAGAATTAAAATCCCAAAAGGTCTTGATGTTCTGAGATAAATCCTAGGTTTGGACTTTACTAATTTAATAAAATAAATGCAAAATCCCATACATATTCTCAACTCAAATACTCAAATGGATGAGTAAGTTCTGTGGTATATGTGCATCCTCCAAATCTGGATATTGAAAGCCCTCATACTACCAACCCTGGGTTACTTTTTTCTGTTGTTGTTGAGTCATGTCAAACTCTTCATGCCCGTGTGAACCATAACTAATCAGGTCCTTCTGTCCTCCACTATCTCCAGAAGTCAGACCAAGTTCTTGTTCATTCCTATAATGACACTATTTTCCCATCTCATCCTCTGCTGTCCCCTTGTCCTTTTACCTTCAATCTAATGAGTTCCATCTTCTCACACTTGTCTGTATCCTCACATATTTTACCACAAAGAATCCAACCAACCTGCTAGGAGTTTTCATCACTTTCTCTTGGCACTGCAAGACTATCCATAGGATAATTGGGCTATCCACTCACTCCATTTTTTTTTTTTTTTTGCTTTTATAGTTCTGGATGACAGCCTTTATTCCATTTATTCTTTACAATGTGTTTTTAATATGTGACTGCTTGCTCATACCCAATATGGCTTCCAAATGATTTTAAATTTCATTTCTTCAGATGCAACACTACTAGAAGAATACCAGAAGAGTGGTACTTTAAAATGGTTTTTTATGTCAAAAATTAGGTTTTTAAAATAATCAGCTATACCAATACATGATGAGAGCAATGTAGCTTTAAAAGAAAAACATTAGAGACTTTAATTCATTAAAAGTCAATGTGAGTCAACAGCATGAAGTAAGTACCCAAAGAAAAAAGTTAACAAAATCTTAGTTTATTTAAACAGTGGTGCCAATGGTACCCATGTACACTGTGTTTTTAAGATCACACTGTACTAAATTTTCAATGACACATTGTAAGATCAACACTGAAAAAACTGAAGTATATCCAAAGGAACCAATCTGGTCTGTCTCTTCTAGCTCTTACATTCAATGATTCTAGGGAACTCATGGTGAATGGGGGTCAATTGATGGAACTAAAGAGATTTAGTCTGGAAAAGAAAATACTTAAGAGACATCAGCTATTTTCAAATTGATGAACAGCTATCATGTTCAAGAAAGATTATATAAACCCTTAATCTGGACAAGGACACAAACTATGAGAATCCCAGGAAGAGAAGGTTATTAATTATTGAAGTTAAATGAATGCCTCAGTTACAAAATAGATTTAACTAATGATCTAGTGAACTTCAGCCCCCATTTAGTCATTTATATGTACATAAACTCTCTCTTTAAATTCAACCAAAATTTATTAAACACCAACTATACAAAAATGACATATAATCTTGAGGCTACAAAGACAAAAATGTAATGGCATCTGTTCTAAAAGAGGTTATATTCTATAAGAGATATAAAAATGGTATATATTAAGTAGCATACTTAGCATATACTAAATAATTTTAGGAAATTGAGAGTACTAATAATGAATAAGACTGGTAAAGGCTTGAGTTAAAAGGTCCTATCTGAGGTTAGTCTTGAAGAAGGTAGGAATTCAAAGAATTTTTAGTAAACAATTCAGAAAAACAATTCAGAAATTTTTAATAAACAATTAGTAGTATGACTGGAAGGCAGATTGCATGAAGGAAAAGAATATGAAATCTGTAGTTACATAGAGAAATATTTATAGGGAAATAGAATATGGAGGACTTATATGCAACCTAAAAATTAACTTTAATATAGAGAGGGTTTGCAAACCACTAAACACTAGAGAAATTATATGAATGGAGTTATATTTTGGAAATATTAATTTATTAGCTATATATAAGACAGAATGGATAAGGGAAAGACTAAAAGAAAGCAGACTAGTTAGAAGGATATTAAAATAATCCAAGTGAGAGATGATGAGTACCTCAACAAGAGGAGTAGCTATATGATTAAAGAAATGATAACTGTGAAATATTGTACAGATAAAATGGATAAGATTTCTGAACTAATCATATAGGGATGAAAAGGAATGAAAGAGGGAAAAGCCATACATAACTCCCAGGTTGCATATTTGGATGACTAAAAGGATAGTATGAGCCTCCAAAGAAGTATATATTTGGAGGAAAAACAGATTTGAGGAGAAAGAGTATGGGTTTCATTGTAAAATTTAGAAGTTTGAAATGCCAGTGGCAAATCTAGGTAAAGAAGTCCAGAAAGCAGATGATCTAGAGACAGTATAGGATAGAAGTTCAAGAAAAAAAGATTATAAATCTTCATTGGGGGTACAATTGAAAACAACTAGAAAAAGAACAAATGGAAATTCCCCAATTAAATACTAAATTAGAATTACTGAAAAACCAAGGGAGAGATTAGTAAAATTGAAATTAAGAAAACTATTGAATTAATAAATAAAACTAAGAGCTGGTTTTAAGGAAAAAACAATAAAATCTTTACTCTATATAGTAAAAAAAAAAAGAAGGAAACCAAATTACCAGTATAAAAAATTAAAAGGGTTTATCTACCTCCAATGAAGAGGAAATTAAAACAATAATTAGGAATTATTTTGCCCAATTTTGTGCCCATAAATTTTACACACTTAGTGAAATGGATGAGTATTTACAAAAATATAAGTTACCCAGATTAACTGAAGAGGAAGTAAAATACTTAACCCCATTTCAGAAAACAAAATTGAACAAGCTATAGTGAACTCCCTAGGAAAAAATTTCCAGGGCCAAATGGATTTACTAGTGAATTCTATCTAAAATTTAAAGAACAATTGATTCCAATACTACACAAACTATTTGGGAAAATTGGAGAAGGAGGAATCCTACAAAATTCTTTTTATAACACAAATATGGTAGGGATATCTAAATGGGGAAGGGACAAAATATAGAAAGAAAATTATAGACCAGTTTCCCTTATGAATATAGATGAAAAAATTTTAAACAAAATATTAGCCAAAAAACTACAGCAATTTAACATGAGAATAATACACTTTGATCAGGTAGGATTTATTCCAGGAATGCAAGGATGGTTCAATATTAGGAAAACCATCAGTATAATTGATCATATCAACAACAAAACTAGTAGAAGCCATATGATTATCTCAATAGATACAGAAAAGACTTTTGACAAAATACAACACCTATTCCTATTTAAAAACACTAGAAAGTATAGGAATAAATGGAGTCTTCCTTAAAATAAGTAGCATCTATCTAAAACCATCAGCAAATATTATATGTAAAGTGGATAAGCTAGAAGCATTTCCAATAAGATAGGAAGTGAAACAAGGATGGCCACTATCACCATTCTTATTCAATTAGATTATAGAAATGTTAGCAGTAGCAATAAGAGAAGGAAAAGAAATTGAAGGAATCAGACTAGGCAAAAAGAGACTAAGCTATCACTTACTGCAAATGATATGACAATATGCTTAGAGGATCCTAGAGAATCAAGTAAAAAACTATTTGAGATAATAAATTTAGCATAGTTACAGGATATAAAATAAACCCACATAAATCCTCAGCATTCCTATATATTTCTAGTGAAATCCAACAATAAGAAATAGAAAGAGAAATTCCATTTAAAGTTATTATATACATTATAAAATATTTGGGAATCTACCTGCAAAAACATACCCAGGACCTATATGAACAAAATTACAAAACACTTTTCACACAAATAAAGTCAGATCTAAATAACTGGAAAAACATCAGTTATTCATGGCTAGGGGGAGCTAATATAATAAAAATGGCAATTTTACCTAAATTAATTCATATATTTAGTGCCATACCAATCAATCTACCAAAAAATTATTTTATAGAGCTAGAAAAAATAGTAACAAAATTCATCTGGAGGAACAAAAGGTCCAGAATATCAAGGGAATTAATGAAAAATGCTAGGGAAGGTGGCCTAGCCATACCAGATTTTAATCTGTATTATAAAGCAACAGTCATGAAAACTACATGGTACTGGCTGAGGAATAGAGTAATGGATCAGTGGAATAGATTAGGTACACAAGACACAGAAGTCAATGACTATAATAACCTACTGTTTGATAAACCCAAAGACTCCAGTTTCTGGGATAAGAACTTACTATTTGAGAAAAACTGCTGGGAAAATTGGAAAAGAGTATGGCAGAAACTGGGCATAGACCAATATCTAATATCAGATACCAAAATCAAGTCTAAATGGGTACATGATCTAGGTATATAGGTTAATACTGTAAGCAATCTGGGAGAGCAAGGAATAGTTTACCTCTCAGATTTATGGAGAAGGGAAGATTTTTTGATGAAACAAGAGTTAGAGAGATTATGAAATCGCAAAATGGATAATTTTGACTACATTAAATTGAAAAGGTTTTGTATAAATAAAACCAACGTTATGAAGATTAGGAGGGAAGTGGAAAATTGGGAAAGAATTTTTACAACCAGTGCCTCTGATAAAGGCCTAATTTCTAAAATATACAGGGAACTGAGTCAAATATATAACAATACAAGTTGTTCTCCAATTGATAAATGGTCAAAGGATATGAACAGTCAGTTTTCAGAGGAAGAAATTAACAATATCTGAAAAAAATGCTCTAAATCACTACTGATTAGATAAATACAAACCAAAACAACTCTGAGGTACCACACCTCACCTGTCAGATGAGCTAAGATAACAAAACTGGAAAATGATAAATGCTGTAGAGGATGTGGAAAAATTGGAACACTAGTGCATTGTTGGTGGAGTTGTGAACTGATCCAACCATTCTGGAGAGCAATCTAGAGCTATGCCCAAAGGGCTATAAAAGTGCATATCCTTTGACCCAGCACTCCTAGGGATATATCCCAAAGAAATTATACAACTAGGAAAAGGACTCATAAATACAAAACTATTTATAGCACCTCTTATTGTAGTGGCAAAGAATTGGAAATCAAGGGGATGCCCATCAATTGAGGAATGGCTGAACAAGTTGTGGTATATGAATGTAATAGAATACCATTGTCCTATAAGACTTCATAATAACCTGGAGAGACTTTCTGAGTTAGGAGAGCAGAACCAGGAGACCTTTGTACACAATTATAGGCACATCATATTTGTGACAACTAATTTTGATAGACTAGGCTCCTCTCAGCAATACCAGGCTAGAAGACAACTACAAAAGACTCATGATGGAAAGGGATATCCACATCCAGAGAAAGAACTACAGAGTCTGAATGCAGATTGAAGCAAACTACTTGCTCTCTCTCTTTTGTGTTTTGTTTTGTCCCTTCTTTCTCACTGTCTGCTCCACTGGTTATAATCCTTCTTTATAACCTGACTAATATTTAATGTGAAGGTATTTGTAGGACCTATATTTGATTGCATGACACCATGGAGGGAAAAGGGGAGGAGAGTGTGAGAGAGAAAACTCAAAACTCAAGGGATTATGGAACTGAATGTTGTAAACTAAAAATACAAAAAGATTATAAATCTTCAACAAGAGGGGCAGAGTCAAGATGGTGGAGTAGAAACAGGATTTCCATGTGACTCCAGCTTCCACCTTCCCCAATCCATGTAAAAGGAGACTCTGAACAAACATTAGAGCTACAGAAACCACAAAATGACACAGAGAAGCTGACTTCCCTCTGAGGACAGCCTGAAATCCTGGCAGCCCAGCAGGGAGTGGCCAGCACACTGCTCTGAGAGCCAAGCCCAGGCCCATGTGAGCCAGAGGTTTTTAGGGCGAGCCTGACCCACCACCAGCTGGAGGGATTCGAGAACATGAGCAGCTGTGGCCATTTCCAGAATTATCAACACATAGATGCCAAGGACAATGTGAGAGGTCAGTGTACTGTAGACTCTGGGACCACTGGTTGGGAGAACATTGGCTCTTGCCCCCAGAGCTAGAAGCTGCTGAGATACCTCAGTGAAGCTGGTGCCACTTTGCAGCTTCAGCTCCTAGCCTACAGACTGTAAAGGGAACAGGCAACCAGTCTGAAGGGTAATTGCTCTTGCTTTAACCTTCTTGGATCTGGACTGTGGTCTGGGGTGGAGGTGCTAGGGTGTGTGACCAGCTTACCAGAGCATGTGGGGGATATAAAGAGGGTGACCAACTAATAGCTCCAGCAGCTGAGAAAACCCCAGCATTTGGAACAGAAGCTACCCTGTCTGGTGGCAGAGTCCTACTGTGGCAAAAAGCACAAAATTCAAGTAATTGAGTGGCAACATGACCAGGAAAAGGAAGCAAAACAAACAGAAGAATCCAACACTAGACTCCTATTTTGGGTACAAAAAGGATCAAAACATGTAACAGGAAGACAATGAAGTCAGAATTCCTGCATCAAAAGCTTCAAAGAAAAATACGAGTTGGTTTCAGGCCATAGAGGACCTTAAGAAGCAAATAAGAGAAGTGGAGGAAAAAATGGGAAGAGAAATGAAAAAAAAATGCAAGAAAATTATGAAATGAGAGTCAACAGCCTGACTGAGAAAAATAACACCTTAAAAAATAGACTAACTCAAATGGTAAAAGAGGCTCAAAAAGGCAATGAGGAGAAGAATGCCTTAAAAAGCTGAGTTTGCCTGATGGAAAAAGAATCTAAAAAGTTCACTGAGGAAAATCATTCCCTCAGATTTAGATTGGAGCAAAGGGAAGCTATTGACTTCATGAGAAATCAAGATGCTGTTAAACAAATCCAAATAAATGAAAGAATAGAAGGCAATGTAAAATATCTCATGGGAAAAAACCACTGACCTGGAAAATAGATCCAGGAGAGAGAATTTAAAAATTGTTGGACTACCTGAAAGCCATGATCAAAGAAAGAACCTAGAAATCATCCTCCAAGAAATTCTCAAGGAAAACTGCCCTGATGTTTTAGAACCAGAGGGCAAAAGAGAGGATGAAAGAATCCACTGATCACCTCCTGAAAAAGATCCCATAAAGAAAACTCCTAGGAATATTATAGCCAGGTTCCAGAATTCCCAGATCAAGGAGAGAATATTACAAGGAGCCAGGAAGAAACAATTTCAATATTGTGGAAACACAATCAGGATAACACAGGATCTGGCAGCTTCTACACTGAGGGATCAAAGGGCAAAGGAGTATGATTTTCCTAAGGTCAAAGGACCTGGGACTAAAACCAAGAATTACCTACCCAGCAAAACTTAGTATCATGTTTCAGGGGGAAATATGGTCATTCAGTAGAGTAGAGGACTTTTGAGTATTCTTGAAGAAAAAAACAGAGTTGAATAGAAATTTTGACATTCAGATGCAAGAAGCAAGAGGAGCATGAGAAGGTAAACAGGAAAAGAAATCATAAGGACCTCATTGAAGTTGAACTATTTACATTCCTACATGGAAAAATGATCATTGTAACTGATGAAACTTTTCTCAGTATGAAAAGAGTTGAAGGGAATAGAAATATATATATAGTCTTTATCAGAGTATGTATAGGTGTATGAATACATATGTGAATGTGTGTATGTATATATATATATATATATATATATATATATATATATATATATATGTTTACAGGTATACATAAACAGAGGGCACAGGACCAATTTAATAGGAAAGGGTGACACTTAAAAGGTGAAATTAAGAGGTGAGAAAGGAATATAAGGAGAGGAGATGGGGAGAGACAGAATGGGGCAAACTATCTCATGTAGAAGAGGCAAGGGAAAATGGGTTCAGTGGAGGGGAAGAACAGGAAGGCATAAGGGAATGGGCTAACCTTATAATCATTCAATTTGGCTCAGGGAGGGAATGACATATACACTAAATAGGGTATCTCACCCTACAGGAGTGTAGCGGGGAAGGGGATGAGAGGGGAGATGATGGAAGGGAGGGCAGGCGGGGGGAAGGAAGTTGGAAGCACCCACTTTTGAAAAGGGACAGGACCAAAGTAGAGAATACAACAAGTGGGAGGTGGGATAGGAGGAAGGAAAATACAATCAGTCTTCTACAGTATATCTACTATGGTAATGTTTTGCATTAGCTACACACGTACAACCTATATTGAATTGCTTATCTTCCCAGTAAGGGTGGGTGACAAGGGAAGAAGGGAATGAATCTGGAATCCAAAGTTTTAAAACCAAATGTTTAAATAGATATATACTATTATTAATACTATTTTACATGTAATTGGGAAATAAGAGGAAGGGATATCCTGGGGGACTGCTATTTTGGGGAGGTTGGTAGGGGAAAAATGGGAGAAAATTTATAACACATAATCTGGCAGAAATGAATAAAGTAAACCAGAAGTTAATAAAGCATTTGAAAAATAAATAAATAAATCTTTAATAAGCTGCATTTGAAATTCCCATTTTCTATTAGGAAACATGAAATGACTGCCATTTTCTTCCATAATCAGTAAGAGAACTTAGCATAAAAAGCTTAACTTGTGGTATGTCTCAACCCTTTCAATTATATTGTAAATCACTTTTAATCCAAGTTACTCTTCCTAAAGGATTCATAGATCAAAGATCTAAGAAATGCCAAACATTTAGTGGAAACAAACTTCATTTCTTTGGGTCAAAAACTCAGCTTACGAGGCTCAAAATATGCCACTATGAATTAAAAGGATGAAATGATAGGCACCTCCTTGTTGGATGTATGATTTATACCTAGCGGAATATGTTAATGTAATTTCTATATGTAGAAACTACCAACCTACAAATAAGATCAAATTTGATCAGAACCAGTATAAGACAAAATGTTCTATCCTGCTGCAGTTTGCAATAGCAGAGAAAGGGCTACATAATTAATCATTTAGAGTAGTTGAAATAAGGGCAATGGAATAGAATGCTGTCACAGAATAAATGTCTTTGGCTTTGATATTAAACATCTTGGCTTGGTCTCAAGTTTCATTTTTTAATATATGTTTCTGTTCTAACCAGTAGTTTGAGACCATGCTCTTGTGACAACTTTCTATTATATTGACATTATCTTTTAATTAAGAAGAAGCAAGAAGGTTATAAAATAAATATAGAAAAGGAACTCTGGGAGAGGGTTGAGAACAAAAACAGGATAAACCAAATAAATCTGCACATGAAGAGAGAACTGTCTCCATGGCTTAATGGCAATGAGAAAACAATATAAAAAGTTTGTCCATCATTATGTTCCAGAATCCTCAAGCATTCCATAGACAATAATTTTAATGCAAAGCAATTCTTTATAATACATTAGAGATAGGCTTATCTGTATATTAAAAATATAAGTAGAAATATTTAAGATTTTATACTGATTAGCATCTCTTTGCTTTCTCCCTTATAAACCCATTCATTGTCTTAACTTATTATTTATAAAGTACCATTTTAGTTCAAACCTGCAAATGTCTTATTAGAGACCACTTTTTTGAAGAACATTGACTATTTGAATAGATATATAAGAGAAGGGCTGAATGTTATCTTACAGAGGGGATAATCATGTATTAAATTTTATTAAATCAATTTTGTACTATTTCCGCTAAAATTCAAAGACAAAAGCAGTTTTTAGGTTTATGATCCTAGGATTACGTTTTTTTTTTTCTAATTAAGGACTTTAAATCATTGAATTGTAATATGTAATACTTTGGCACTTTAATAGTTTTGGGGTTTTAAAAATCGACTATTTCACAATATTTCAAAATATGTATTATTTTTATGGCAATTATTCAATATATAAAAATACAATCCCCTGATTTCTGTAGGATTTTTACCTTACTTACTATTACTTAAGGACTATGATTATCCTCAACAATTCTCTGGTTTATAGGTATGTAAAACTCTGGTTGATAAAAATATGTTATGTCAAATTATTAAGAAAGAAAAAAAGCTAAAATGTATAATACCATTCCAAGTTCTCATTTTTGCTTCGACAATTGAGTTGAATTGGCATCAAATATTAATTAGGCACCCACTATGTGAAAAACAGAGGAAGCAAAGGGTAGCAAATAGAGTACTGGCTTGAAGGTAAGAAGAATGAGTTCAAATCCTACCCTTTATACTTATGGGCTAAGTGACTCTAATCAAATTTTTTTAACCTCTTTAAGTCACAAATAACTCTTTAGGACTCAACCTACTAAATTACAGGCAACCTACCCATTAAGTTAGGTAGCTGTCTGGCAGAGTAGCTATAGTGCTGGACTTGAAGTCAGGAAGACCTTAGTCAACTTCCACCTAAAACACCATCTTTGTGACCCTGGGCAAGTCACTTGATGTCTATCAGCTTCAGTTCTTACATCTATAAAGTGGGGATAACAGCACCTACTTCCCATGGATTTTGTGAAGGTAAAATGAAATAATATTTGCAAAGCATTTTTCAAACCTTAAAGTGCTATGTAAATGATAGCTATTAAATATCAGCTGTCATAGCAGGGTTAGTGGTGAGAGAGGCCCCACTTGGGAACTCCCTACACTAAGGAAAATGCAGATTCTTTACTCCTCTATGTGAAGATCACTGGGCTAGGGGCTAGCAGAAATACAAATTGGAAATGAAGAAATAAACCTTGCCATAAAAGATATGTAATATAGTAACTTTAAATGAGTAAAGAAAATAAAAAGATACTTCAAAATTAATTTATGTACTCTATCATACAATATGCTTCATGGTAACTGTCTAAATTCTTTAAAGATTAGGTAGGTTTCAGGGCGGCTAGGTGGGGCAGTGAGTAGAGTGCCGGCCCTGGAGTCAGAAGGACCTGAGTTCGGATCCGGCCTCAGACACTTAACACACAAAAACAAAAGTCTAGCCATGTGACCTTGGGCAAGTTACTTAACCCCAATTGCCCTCCAAAAAGCAAAACAAAAACAAAAACAAAAAAAGATTAGGTAGGTTTTATAATTTTAAAAAATTTCTGCTAGTCATATGTAGCTTTGAAAATAAAGTTTCCACAGAGATAAAGAACATAAAATGGACTTTTTTCTTTCCTTTACTAGGAAAAGAAAAAAATGTCCCTAAATGTTCTCTCTACTTCTCTGTCACCTCTCCCTATGAGGATAAATTGGGTTGTATTGCTTTCATACAACAGAACTTCTTAGAATGACATGATTCACAATAGACCTTTTCTCCAGTATACTTCTGGAATTGACAGTAATTATCATATTTAAAAATGATTATTATTCCTATGTTAGCAGTCCATTAAAAATACTTTGTAAGAAATAGATGGCAAAATCTGGGGGTGTCATATCATAGGTACCTGAATTGCTGTCATCAAAACATTTCACACAATCCTAGCAACTGTGGGGAAAGCACATTGTAAACCTGAAGTCACTACAGAAAGGCAAATTATTATTATTTATATTATCCCCTACCTACCATAATCTGCCACCATCTGAGAAAAGCCTTATACTGGAAAATCATTCCAAACTCCTTGTAGACTATTGATTGCCGTCAATGAATACCATTCTTCCAGCAGCTGTTGCTATTATTATCCATGGGAATTAAAATAATGTAACCTAGTCATGTAATATAAGGAAAGTCAACAGAGAAGAAGGGAGGATAGTTATGGAAATTTTCTTCTTTTACAAAGGTAGAAAACCTCAGGCCTTACCCAAGTTCAATGATCCATTCAAAACCAGCTGCAATGCTTCCACACTTTGAAAGAAAGTCAAATGCAACATTACTACAAACAACCTGGGATGTGAACTAAGCAGAATAAAGAGATTAACAAACTGAAGAAATGGTAATTCCAAGACATTCAGGCCTTAAGTCTTTAACTGTGATAATTTCCGAAAGTCCTTGGATGGAACACAGACAAGATTAGAAGGAAGGAGTTTACTGAGATAAAAATCTTTACAGCAAGCTTCCTGGATAAAGGTCTCCTTTCCAAGATATATAAGGAATTGGTTTAAATTTTTAGGAATTAAAGTCATTCCCTCAATGATAAATGTCACAGAATGTGAATAGGCAGTTCTCAAAAGAAGAAATACAAGTTATCAGTAGTCATGTGAAAAAAACAAATGTTCCAAATCACTAATAAGCAGACAAATGCAAAATTAAAGCAACTCTGAGGTTCCACATTATAACCATTAGATTATCAGGTTTTTTAAAATATGTATTTTTGCTACATTTGAATTCCAAGCTGTTTCTCTCTGTTCCTCTCAATCCTGCACTAAAGAAGGCCAACATTTGACATATATATGTAAATATATATGGATATAGATATAGATATATAAATATAGATATGAAACTATACAATGCATAGTCTCATATATCAGTTCTTTCTCTAGAGGTAGATAGCATTTTTCTTCATAGGTGCTTTGTAGTTGCTTTGAATATTCATATGACTCAGAATGATTATGCATTCATATTTACTCTTCAAACAATACTGATGTCACTGTATACAAGGTTCTCTTGGTTCTGTCATTTTCACTCTTCATTATTTCATTTATGTATTTCTATGCTTTCCTAAAATTTACCTGCTCATTATTTTTATAGCACAGTAGTATTCCATCACAATCACATACCACAACTTCTTCAGCCATTTCCCAATTGATGGGCATCCCCTCAATTTCCAGTTCCTTGATACCACAACTGCTATAAATATTTTTGAACATATAGGTTCTTTTCCTTTTTTCATGCTCACCTTAGGAAACAGGCCTAATAGTGGTATTGCTGGATCAAATCACAGTTTTACAACTGTTTGGGTAGATTCCAGATTGTTTTCTAAAACAGTTTGATCAATTCACAGTTCTACCAAGAGCACATTACTGTCCCATTTTTCCCACATCCTCTCAAACATTTGTCATTTTCTCTTTTATCATTTAAGCAATCTGATAGATATGAGATAGTATCTCAAAGTTGTTTCAATTTGCATTTCTCTAATCAATAATGATATAGAGCATTTTATATGACTATATATAGCTCTGATAGCTTCATCTGAAAACTGTTTATTCATATCCTTTGATCATTTATCAATTTGGTAATAACACATATTCTTACAAATTTGGCAAAGTTCTTTTTAAATCTGAGTTGAGGACTTTGGCTGAGAAACTGTTTGTAAAATATTCCCTCAATTTTCTGCTTTCCTTCTCTTCTTGGATACCTTGATTTTATTTATACAAAACCTTTTTTAAATTTAATGTAATTGAAATTATACTTTTATGTCTCACAATGCTATTTTTCTTTAGTCATAAATTCTTCTCCTATCTATAAATCTGATAGGGAATATGTTACATATTCTTCTAATTTACTTACGACATTTCCTTTTGTGTCTGGGTCATGTATCCATTTTGACCTTATCTTGATAAATGGTATAAGATATTGGTCTATACCTAGTTTATACCAGAATACTTTTCAGTTTTCCCAAATGTGAATTCTTATCCTGTAAGCATAAACGTTTACATTTATCAAACACAAGGTTACTATAATCGTTTACTTTTGTGTATTGTATAATTTACTCTATTCTATAGATCCACTATTCTATTTCTTAACCAGTATCAGACAGTTTTGATAATTACCACCTTATAATACAGTTTAAGATCTGGTACCACTAGACCTCTTTCCTTTATATGTTTTAAAATTAATTCCATTGATTGATTTAATTAAAATAAATAAATAAAACATAAAAACAAACAATAAAATATTTCTATTATTTGTTCTTTAATTTCTTCATTCTTTAGGATTAGGTTATTTAGCCTTCAATTAATTTTTCACCTGTGTTTCCATAGCCCTTTATTAAGTGTAATTTTTATTACATCATGATCTGAAAAGAATGCATTTTATATCTCTGCTTTTCTATACTTAACTATAAAGTTTGTATGGTCTAATACATGGTTATCTTTTATAAAGGTGCCATATACTTCTAAGAAAAAAGTATCTTACCTTCTACTCCCATTTAATTCCCCTCAGATATCTATCATGTCTAGCTTACATAAGATTCTATTAATCTTCTTAAAATAATTAAGATAATAATTAAAATTCATAAGTTCTATTAATCTTCTTATTTATTTTTGGTCAAATTTATCCAGTCACGAGAGAGGAAGGTTGAAATTCCACAAATTTATAGTTTTGCTATTTCCACCTATAATTTATTTACTTTTGCCTTTAAAAATTTGAATGCTATGGCAATTGGTGTATATATGCTATTGATATTACTTCATTATCTATGGTACCTTTTAACATAATGTATGTATCCCTGCTTATCTCTTTTAATTAAATCTATTTCATCTTTAATTCTGTCTGAGATCATGATTACTACACCTACTTTTTTTACATCAGCTGATGCATAATAAACTTTACTGTAGTGTTTTATTTTTACTCCTTCTGTGTCTCACATTTTTAAATGTTTCTTGTAAATAACATATTGAGTCCATTTTGCCCTCAGTTTCCATTTTATGAGTAAGTTCATTCCATTCACATTTGAAGTAAAAATTACCAGTTGTATATTTCACTTCATCGTATTTTCCTCATTGTTTAAACTTCTATTTTTTATACTATTCTTCCTCAGAAATCTAATTTGCTTCTGACTTAATCTGCACACTCTTTTAAAAGTCCCTCCCTTATCCTATACCCTTGCCTTCCTATCCCTCTATAAGTGAAGAACTTTTATACCCTATTAATAGATTTGCACACTATCTGCCTTCCACCCAATCCTCCTAGCCACTGTAACATTTCTTTCATTCACAACTCTTTAGTATAAGATAATTTGCTTCATTTTGCCTCTGCTTATTCAACTTTATTTTTTACCATCATTATTATCTCAATTCCCAGCCTTTTATGTGTGCATACTCCTTTGAACTGCCCTAGTAATAACATTCTTAAGAGTTACAAATATCACTTTCTCATATTAGAAGTAAGTAGCTTAACCTTATTAAATCCCCAATAACAAATCTTTTATGTTTATCTTCTTATGCTTTTCCTGATTGTTATAAGTCAAATTTTCTGTTCAGGTCTGGTCCTCAAAAATACCTGAAAATCCTTTAGTTCATTAAATATCCATTTTTGCCTATACAAGATTACACTCAGCTTTGCTAGGTAGGTATTCTTGGTTGTAAACTCAGTTCTCTTAATCTTTGGAATATTATATTCCATGCCCTTCAGTCTTTTAATGTAGAAGCTGCTAAATCCTGTGTTACCCTGATTTATGTTTCACAATATTTAATTTTTTTTAGTTGTTTGATCTGTGAGATTTGAAATTTAACTATAATGTTCCTATAAGTTTTCATTTTGAGATCTCTTTTAGGTGGTAATCAGTGGATTTTGTAAATTTCTAACTTGCCCTCTAGTTCCAGAATTCAGGGGAATTTCTCAATAATTTCTTGAAGTATAGTATAGACTTTTTTTTAAATAACTTTCAGGTAGTCTGACAATTCTTATATTTTCTCTCCTCAATCTATTTTCCAGCTCAGTTGCTTTTCTAATAAAAAGTTTCACATTTTTTTGATTTTATTATTTCTTGATGTCTTATGAGGTCAATTAGCTTCCCCTTGCTCAATTCTAAGTTTTAAGGAGTTATTTTCTTTGGTAAGTTTTTGGATGTCTTTTTCCAATTAGTTCATTTTCTTTTCCTAATTTTCTTGCCTTTTTTGCATTACTCATCTCTTTTCCCAGTTTTTCCTCATCCTGTCTTATTTGATTTTTAAAGTCCTTTTTATGATCTTTCAAGAACTATTTTGGGGCTTATTACCATTTTACATTCTTCTTTGAAGCTTTACAAGAAGCTATTTTGTCTTCTGTGTTTGAACCCTGATCTTCTCTATTACCATAATAGCTATCTGTGGTCAGATTCTTTCTTTGTTGTTGTTTTTTTTTTTTTAAACAGTCTATTTTTTGGCTGTTAGCTTCATGTTAAAGGTGGGCTCTGCTCCCAGGGTGTGGGGGGGATAATGCCTCAGACTTGATGTTTTTTGTGATGTTGTTTTCTGAGCTCTGTCTGAGGGCCTTTGACATCTTGGTTCTTCCAGTGCTATATAATTCATGGTCAGATATGGTCACTGCTCCTCTGATTCACATCTTGATCTATAAGTGACCTCCAGCACTCATCTCTACTGCTATGTCACAACCAGGGCCTGTAGCCCATTGCCACCCCAAACATTTTTGCTCCTCATAGTTCCTCAGAAGGCTACAAGCGTCAGTTCACCCTTCTTCCTTAGAACTGAAACCAGGGACTCTGCTATCCTATGAGTGACTATAACCAACACAGCCCCTGCCCCTTTGCAGCTGCACTTACCAGCATATGCTCACTCTTCCTCACCCACAGCCTCTGACCCTGTATAGTCAGTACACCTGGGGCCAAATCTAGCACCAGTTGAGGGCCCCCATAATCTTCCCCTAAGCAGCTGTCCAACTTTCATACCACTTTGTGGCAGGAAAGCTTCACTGACTGTTATGGGAAGGGGAATTTAAGATCTTCCCTGTCCCTAGGACTTTTGATAGGCTTAAGTGCCCCTGGAGCCTGTGGCAGGAGGCTTGGTTTTCTGGAATGTCCACACCTTGGTGCTCTGTGATTGTGCAGTGGGTCAAGAGGGTTGTGACATTCTCTGAGCCAGGAGAGGGCTATATATACCCTGATGTGAGATTTTGTTTTGGGACTCACTTTAAGAAGTGTTGTAAATTTTGTAATTTAACCAAATGAGACTCTGGGCAGCCATTGAGCCCCCTGGCTTTGAAAACCCAGATGTTGATGCTTCCCTCTCTGATAACTGACTAGGTATGGATGTAATGGTCAGACAGTTGGAGGCCTGTCTGCTGATATGTTTCTCTGTATTTGTTGTCTCCTTATAATCTCTGTATTCTCTGAAGTTCGGGGTGCTGACCTTTTTCCCCTGAACTAGGTAAATGACATATGTTTGATTAAAGCAAGATTGTTAACCCATTTTGAGTTGCTTTCCTTTAGAAAAGCAAATCTAAGAACCTGTGATGTCAGCCACCCTGGGTATGCTGGGGTGCTTGCTGCCACACTGATACAGCTACCCCAGGGCTTGCTATTTGTGCCTCATGTTTGCCCAAAGGTATCTGAACTTCAGTCAAGTCAGACGACTATGCCAATGGGTCAGATCTTTCCTAGCATCTTCCCAAGTTATCTTAGGCAGGACAACTGTTTTACCCTGACAATTATTTATACAACTCTAAGATTTACTTTGAGGCATTGCTTTAAGTGATTTATGGGGGAATTTGGGAGAAACGGGTAGTTTTCTCTCTTATTCCACTATTATTCCACAATTCCCTTAATTAAATTATCAGTTGATTAAAACAATGAAAATGACAAACTTTGGAAGAATTTCAAACAGGCATATCAATCCACTGTTGGTGGAGCTATAAATTAGTCTAACCTTTCTTGAAGAAAAATTTAGAACCATATGCAAAAAGTTATCAAACTATGCATACATACCCTTTGACCCAGTAATATTACCAATATATCTATACTCTAAAACTATATGAACATTTTTAAAAGAGAGAAAGCTCCTATATAGGAAAAGATATTTAACCAACTTTTTTTATTGTGGCAAAGAATTGAAACCTAAAGGGGTGACCATGCATTGGGAAATGACTGAACAAATGATTGTATATGAACATGAGAGTAATATCATGTGAAAAAAATCAAAGAGGATGGTTTCAGAGAAATCTGGGAAGACCTGTATGAATTGATGCTGTAAAGTGAGCTGAGCCTGCTTCCTGAATGACTCTTATCCCACCTTCCATGAGACAAATCTATCATGTTCTGAAGAGAACTATCATGTTCCCTCCATATGTCTTTCTTCCAAACTAAAAATGCCCAGTTTATTCAGCTGATCCTGATATAACATGAAGTCAAGGTCCTTTACTATTCTAGACACTTACAATAGACAATCCCCCATGATACAATACAGATAAAGTATGCAAGATAAACAGAGATAGCAACTTCCACCTAGAAGTTAGACAATAAACCATTGTTGATGTAGAAACAACCTATATATCATGTTATCTGTAGAGTTTCAACTGGACAAGGAAAAAAAAGAAAAAACTCAGATATACAATTTGTATAAAAGATATAAAATTGGAATAAAATTAAAAATTGTATAAAATTCTAACCAGAGGGGCGGCTAGTGGCGCAGTGAGTAGAGTGTCGGCCCTGGAGTCAGAAGGAACTGAGTTCAGATCCGGCCTCAGACACTTAACGCACACACAAACAAAAAAAACCTAGCCGTGTGACCTTGGGCAAGTTACTTAACCCCAACTGCCCTCCAAAAAGCAAAAAAGAAAAAAAAATTCTAACCAGAAAGAATAAATATCTAAGTGATTGTTTTCTGTTACTTACGTACTGTTAGAAACATGCTTACCAAAAATAATCATCCTTAGAGAATGCTGAATAGAATGTATTTTAACTGAATTTTCTTCCTTTTATCTATTAAGATGATTTCTCTAGCTTTGTAAGCAGCACTTTCAAGGGAAATTCAATTATCATTTTAAACAGTTCTATTTCCTCTATTCACTTTTACCTCTTTTAGAAAAATTTACTATTCCTATTACTTAATCCTGCTATCAAATACCTCTTCAGAACTAACTCCTTCTAACACCAATAATACAAATATGATCATCTTGTCTCTCTTCCATACTGAATTACTTAAAATTTTAACAAGTACATGCTACCCACCACAGCATGGAGGTGACTTGAGATCTTACATTAGAGCAGCTGCTTTAGAGGTCCTGCCATGGTGGGTAGTCTTTATACATGGTCCCAACAATAATACATTGGCAACCCAAAGGCCAGCCTAGCTAGATACAGAGAGACTTATCACTAGGTTTTTGTTTTGCCATCACGTAAGATAATTTTTGTAATATATTTAATATAGTGCCTGGCACATAGTAAGTTCTTAATATATGCTTGTTCCTTCCCCTTCCTCCACCATGGTATTATTATAAAAAAAGTAATCAATTATATGCATTGAATAAAGTACAAATTAAATTGTATACAATTAAAAATAAAGTACATTTTTAGAAAACCATTTATTTCTGACATCTCTAGTAAGAAGAACATCTTCCTACTCAATACTGGTAGGACACTGTCCCATCAGGTTCAGGTCCTGTTTCTGCCACTAAACTTCCTTTGTGACCTTGACCTGAATTATATAACTAGGATTATATAATCGGGGCTATGCCCCAAGGTGCCAAATTTAGGATTTACTGAATTAGGGAACAGTGATATTTGCATTCTTTCTTTATCATAAATATCTAAAGCTGAGAAAATAGATAAAACACAAAGCTACCATACGGCAGGTAGAGTGAAATCTCCATTGCCCTGCCTTAATTCACAAGGATACTTCCTTAGTAACAGCCCCATCTAAGAGTACCCTTTGTACCATTTGCCCTAGCTAAGATTAACAATACTAAACCCAAGAGTAAAATTTCTTATTTATCACTCTTATCATGCTTAAATCATATCATGACTCTGGGCCTCAATCTCCTCAACTGTAGAATGACTCTGGCTCTGACACCCTGTCATCTTAAGACTGGCAGTCATGACGAATTAGAAGTATTTCATCTACTAAACACCAAAGTCACATAAGTAATCTAGGTAAATTCTTAGTTAAACTTTTTTTAAATCTAGACTGATTTTTTCATCAGTGTGGAGCACTCCCTGATATGAACATTCTCTTTACTGGTGCAGATCATCAACACATCTGTAACATAGTTTAAGACAGTGGGATGTAACTTACAAAAACATGTACTCAGTTCATTGATTTATTGTTTAAAATATGATCTATACAGAAAAAAATGCAATGCAATACAACAGAAAGAACATTTATTCTGAAGTCAGAGGACCTAGGGTCAAAACCCTCTTCTGATGCTTCTTTTTATGTGACCTTCGGCAAATCACAGCCTACTGTAGTCTCAGTATTCTCAAATATAAAATTTGAAGGTTTAGCTAAATGGCCTCTGAAGTGCCTTCTAAATCTATGGATGTTTGGTTGTTTTTTTTTTAAACCAAATATTTACAGAACTGATACCTTATACCACTTACTGGAATTTGGATATGAACTATTAGAAGGAATACACACATATCTACTGAAGAATTAAAATTATAATAGTAATAATAATATTAAATACAAATTCTCATTGACATAACACTTTAAAGCTTGCAAAGTACTTTACAGATTGTACATTATTTCATTGGAGCCTTGTAGCAATCTTATGAGGGTATTAAGCAATATCCCCATTTTACAGATGAGAATATTGTGATGTATAATTCAGTGACTTCTCCATTATAACAAAGCTAGTAAGATACAAAACTAATATTCTTTGGAGATAGTAAACAAACACAAAAATCAGTATCAGTGACTTTTTTAAAGTGTTATTTGTAAGAGAGCAAAGATCATTGTTATTAGGGTGTTTTTATCTTAAGTAGTTTTGCTTATGACTGCTATTTCCTTGTGTAAATCACATTTTCCCCACTCTCTTGTCACTTCATTTTTACTTCAAAATGTTTCTGATATGTTTTTCTATCATCACTATGTTCCAAAACAATATTAAGATATAAACACAATTTAAATTAATATAGAATACTCATGTATTTAGACCAAGATTGAGTAAACTAAGCTTATAGTCAGTGAGTAGAATATCAGCTTATAGCTGTAACAAAATACACTATAAATATGCAACTGAATATTTTTGAACATTTTATTGCTATAATGAATTTCTGCTTATAGAACTTTAAAAAAAGACCCAGCTGCATAAGAGGCATTTTTAATAACCACAGGCACAATCCTGCTCCCCAGGAGACTGTAGACTTGTGGTCATTCCCATCTCTTTGATTAACCTTCTTGCCTTCTCATCTGTTTCCAGCCAAAATAGGGAAGGAAGCCTCTCTTTCTTCTCTCATTATAAAAAGTGCTTCTCTGAATGTTAAACACAGCCCACTTCAGCAATTGTACAACTTCCAAGCTTTAAGTAATTTCTGCTTTTTTTCAAAGAGCAGTGTAATTGCCTTAACTTGGCAATTTGGTAGAAGAACATGCCCCAAAACATTGAGAATCACCTCTTTTTTGTCTCATCACACTTGGCTCACTTTCAGATCTAACCAGAGAAGTCTACCAATATGTTCTTCCAGTCCTTAGAAAAGTGAGGGAAATTCTTGTAAATTGTGTTTTGCTTTGCTTGGGTTATTTGTTTGAATCTGAACTATAATTTTATTGATTTATGGAATTCCCAAAGAAGAAACTCCCTCTACCTATTAAGATCAAGACATATTCTGCAATTTTTCATCTCATAGAGTTTACTAGGACACTGAGAGGTTAAGCAACTTGACTAGGAACAAAAGCTAAATATGTGTCAAAGGTAGGACTTGAAAACCAGTCCAGCTCTCGAATCTGAAAATAATACAGCCATACAGGAAAGACAATAATATGCAGGTAGCTAGGAGGCAGCATAGGATATAAGAAAGAATATTTGAATTTGCAATCAGAGGAGCTGACTCCAGTTCTAATACTAACTACACATGTAAACTTGAATGAGTCCATTCCTTTCTTTCAGTCTCAGTTTCCTCTTGTACAACATAAAGGATGTGCACTAAATGTTCTCTAAGATCATCTAAAATCCTGTGAATTAACTGAAAGTCTTCCATGGTATCTCACTTTAAGGAGAGGAATGTGATGTCAAATTTAGGTGAATCAGGTGTATGCTAAAGGTGGAAAGCAGCTCTGAAAGGGTTCAGCAGTCCTCACACCAGAGGGACTAGTCCTCTCTGAACACATCCTATACCCCACCTTTTATGTACCACACTAATGTAGAAAAATAAGATAATTCAAAAACATTTTAGCAACAGAAAGCAACCTTGGAGTTAATGGAAAATTTCCAAAACCTAACAGATCCACCATGCCCTGCATATCTTGGACCATAGAGCTTTTCTTTTCTTAGTCAAAGCAAGTTTTAGGAGAGAGACTTTAAATTTGAGGTCTTCACTTTCTAAGGACTTACAGCAACATGCAATGCAGCAGTGAATTCATGGAAGTCAACAAAAATCCCTTCCTTTTTCTCTACCCTACCTTCCCCCAACCTTTGGGAGGGGTAGGAGATGGAATAAGGAAGTTATATGACTGGTATGTTCCATCAGATAGAGTGTTGGAAGAAAAAACTCCATTTCCCCAAGTGCTCCACCCAGAGGTACAAAGCCAAAAGGCATCTCTGGGAGGAAGAAAGACCCATGAAGGAGAGAGAAAAGACATTCTCACAATGGTGGCAATGAAAAAAAGCATCATTTGGCTACAGCAGGTGGAGATGTCTGAGGCAAAATTCTAAGCTGTAGTATCATGTTGAAAGAGTATGGGTCTGGAACTTTAGATCAGGGGACAGTAGCATAGGCAGGACCATAAACCCAAAGAAGCAGGAACAGTGGTAGCAAAAGCCCCTGTACTGAACTATACTCAAACAGCAAACTATCTTGTTTCTAAATACTTTGCATATACTTTTATTCATTCTACATATACTCATGTATTCATTGTCTTCATTGTTAGAATGTAAGCCCCTTGAGAGTAGGTATTGTTTCTTTCTTTTATCTTTAGTACCTAACAAAATGCCTGGGACAGATTGGTACTTACTAAATGCTTCTTGGATAATTGGTTGAGAAGGTTCACAGTATCCTGGGACTTGCACTAGCCATTTCCAATTGGTTTATTGAGTTTTAGAAGAACTAAGATTGAACTGTTCTGGATGAAGAGAGGCAACCAATCAGTCAAGAAGCATTTACTAATCACATACTATGTGCCAGGTATTATGCTAGGAGATGGGTAAAGCTGCCTAGAGATATCTTTCTTTTCTTTGATAAAAGAATTGTGATAGTAGCCCTTTCTATGTTCATTACAATCCAGAATGCTGATTGGAAGATTCGAGTTGTTGACTGAAGCAGAATATAATACTTAGAACAGTTCTAAGGAAGAGTTCAAGTAAATCAGATTATTATATTCCCAGAGAGATTTCCTGGGTGCAAGAAAGAGTCATAGAAAATGTGTTTAATTACTCAATATATTCCAAGGCTAAATCTAGGTTTAAGTAAGTCCAAAGTTTCAGATCCAGATGACAGGTCACAGCAGGAAGTCTCTCTGAACAGATTCAATTTTATAAAACCACTGGAGCAAAATTCAACAGATCAAGGCAAAATAATGGCAGGAAGCATAGGGTAATAAATTGCTTTCAATTCTCAAAGGCATGAGGTATGTTAAGAATAGTGTTATATATTTGGGATCATAAGATCATAGATTTGGAACTGAAAACGACCTTAGAGGTCATCTAATCCAACTTTTTTGTTCTACACATGAGGAAACTGAGGCCCAGGGAGATATAGTAACTTCTTGAGGTCATAATAGTATCAGCAAGCATTAATTAAGAACTTATTATTTGCCAAGTGTTGTATCAGGCACACAGAATACAAAGACAAAAATAAAACAATCCCCGAAAAAAGGGAACTTATATTCCATCAGGGAAGACAGAATGTACACACATAATTACATAGAAAATACACACTAGGTAGTGGTGGATGGGGAAGAAGAGGAATAAGCAGATCTGAGATTCACAATCAGATCCTCTGACCCCAAATCCAAAGCTCTTTCTACTTTGTTGTTGTCCAGTCATTTTAGCAATGTACAACTCTTTGTGATCCCATTTGTGGTCCTCTTGGCAAAGATACTGGAGTGGTTTGCCATTCCCTTCTCCAGTACTCTTTCTACTAACCCCCAGTCAATAAAAATTCAGGTTCTGACAAAATTCGGTATTTTAAAATTTAAGAGAAAGCTATAGGAAGGCAAGAGAACAAGGTTCTGCCTTTAGTGCTCAAATGGAACTGTGATCTTAGTGATTCAAGAGCTTCTTCCAGCAATACAGATCTCAATCTATCCAGGCCTACCCAACTTGTGTAACTTCAATGAACATTTTCCCAAAAGGAGTCACTCATTTTGCTGGGAACCTTCCTTAATTTCTCCAGAAGAACATTCTGACTACACACATCAGTCTCACAACCCAATTGCTGCTCTTGACACATTACCAGCCCATCTATGATGCCCATGTGGCATATCAGTAGGTGGCTCTGTAAGCAACAAAACAGTTGACCATAAAACATAAGCTTCTAGTACCTAAGTCTCTAAGTAAGATAAATTTAAAGAGAGCAGGCCTCACAATATAAGGGACATCATCAACAAAGCCATAGGGTTCACCTCCCTCTAACATCTCCTCTCCTTAGCTCACAGTTGCCTGATACCAAAACTACCCTCTGAACTTCCTCCCTTTAGTTTAAAATTTTGCTTCCAATTAAATGAAAAGACAAAGAAGGGATGAGAGGGAAGAAGATGACTTCTCCAAACTGCTGTCAGTGAGACATCAGCTTGTGAACATGGGCAAGTTATATGACTTAAGTGTTTGTTTATTCCTCTATAGAATGGAAATAATAGTATTTACTATCCTACCTATCCCACCACAGTGTTGTGAGCAAAACACTTTGTCAATTTTAATTTTTCACATTTATATAAAATAGTCTTCAATCAGTGAGTAGAATGGCCATCCCACATTCCTGAAATTTACTCCCTCTTTAACTTAGCCTCATAAAATCCCTCCTACCTTTTAGACAGAGCACAAACACCATTTACATGATTCCTTGATTCACCCAGATGGCTCACTTTATATTTCTGCTATATATGTATATATCTTCCTATGTATTTGTCTCCTCCTCTTCCTTTCCAGTAGAAATTGTTTCATTCTTTGTTCTCTTTATTTCTAGCACCTAATGTAGGGCACACAGTAGATGTTTAATAAAGGCTTTTGAAGCGATTGATTCATAGGCATCAAAATTATTTGTACTTCTTGGACAAATAGTAATAATGTTCATAATTTTGTGAAAGCCTGGCATAGAGTCTAGAGGGATGACTTCAGAATAAGGAGATGGGTTTACATATTTCTATCACATACAAGCTCTGTGACCCTGAGCAAGTCGTGACTTCTGTGTCCCAGGCAAGTATACATAGTGCAGTAATGGGGCCAATCTGTACTGGCAGAGGGAATTTCCTCAAAAAAGAGTTACGTATAATGATAAAATTTCAGGACTAAACACCAGATAACAAAAATTCTTATGATTTTACATTAACAGAGATCCTTTGGTTCATAATATTCAGTGTTTTTACCCTATCATTTTACCCATCATAGGGGATTTTGTTTTTCAGTTTATTCCACACAGACTAAGAGGCTTATGGAAAAGACTCCCTGGAAATTAATTTTGCTAGTAACAAAGACGGCTAAGACTCCAAAGAGAAGCTGGGTCCTTCTAGGACCTAAGCAGGAAATCACAAAATATTCAGGCTGACAGCAACCCTAAAAGCTGTCTGTCTCCTGTCTAACTCAGTGCCTTCCTGATGACCACAACTTAAATCAAGCAGGACAAATGAGATTGCAATTCAAAAGACCCCCAGAGAAGGAATTCTATCCACTCTTGAAGTAACCCATTTCAATAAATAAGAACTTTCACTGTGAGGAAACTAAACTCCTGGGTCTCTTTTCTTGGTATAGATGGTCAATAGCATCTAAGAGCACATCATATATTTGAAAATAACTATGTATGTTTTGCCCTGAACATAAGGCAGTAAATAACATGCTTATATGTGTGTATAATATCTTTTCACATGAAATTATTTACCTTTCTGCTTCCCCAGAGACAATCTGATAATGGTAGAAAGAACTCTAGTTTTGGAGTAATAGGGTGTGGGAAGTAGATAGCATGTCAGATCCTTAGTCCAAAAAGACATGCATTTGCATCCTAGCTCAGACAACTACAAGATGTGTGACCCTAAAGGAGTCCTTCAGCTTCTCACGGCCTCAGAATTCTCATCTGTAAAATGGAATAATATTAGCATGTACTGCATAGGGTTATTGTAAAGTTCAAATAAGATACATTTGTAAAGTGCTTTTTTAACCTTAAAGCACTACATAAATATTAGTTGTCATTATTTTCCAAGTCTACCACCTGGGTTTCAATATACTTTTATATAAAACAAGGTCATTGAACTCAATGATCTCTAAAGGGACTTCAAATAATCTATTCATATTGATGAAATGAGCCAATCCTCCCTGAATCTTTCCTTTTCTTAGATGTCATGACAATATATCATACCAGTTCCCTCAGTCTCTACCCATTTTTCTGTCTAATCCAGTCCAATAAGCATTTATTCAGTGCCTACAATGTTACAGTCACTGTACTAAGCACTTGGGGATGCAATTTATAAAAAGAAAGAAGTTCCATGTCCTCAATAAGCTTACAATTCAAAGAGAAAGACAACACACAAAATGGAGGCAGGAAAGGGGGTAGGGAAGAGGTACCAGTGGATACCTAGCATGGGGGCCTCTTGCCCTATAGAGTTGAAATTAGGTAGGGAATCATATTCAAAGGGGAGTGATCTGCGAGTCCAGTTTCTACCCTCTACAAAGAAAGGTATTGGGAAGACTTTGGTACTCTACCCTCCAGTGTTCCAGAGGGGAAAGGAGCCTGAGGGAAGTGGATTTAATCAAGACTTGAGTTAGTGGTGACTTAAGAAGTGATGAGCTTATCCTGAAAAGGACATCTTGTTCTGTGGAGTTGAAACCAGAAAGGCAGCAGATGCAAAGTGGACCGACTCTTCTCCCTTCTCCTATCACCTAACTGTGAAATACTGCAGAGACATTAAACCTTTACTCATATTTCCATACTCTCTCCTCTAGGAATCTTATACATTCTCACAGCTTTAAATATCACCTCTGTGTTGATGACTCTCAAATCCTTACAACTTTTTCCTTTCTGCCCAACTCCAAACCAGAATACCAAACTGCTAGCTGGACAGTTCCTTCTGTTTATGATAACCACTTCCCTCCTCCTCCTTCCTTTCTATCCCTCTGAATCTTTCTCATCCTTCATAACCCAGAGAATGTTTGACCTCCTCCATGAGAATTCATTCATCACTGGGGTACATAGAGATTTCTCTGTGCTCTGAACTGTTCCAACATTTATTATACCTATCAATCATTCAGCACTTAACACAATCTAGGGAATAATACCCTTTAATGTGCATATGTCTTATCTGTGCAACTCAGTTTTAGCTCCTCAAAAGTCTTATATTGATCTTTTTTACTAGGTAGCACAGGAGATACAAAATGTTGAGTACATAGTAGGAGATCAAATACACTTGGACTCAGAATGTCAGATCTAGAAATTACTTTCAATATCATAGGATCATAGATTTAGAGATGGAAGGGGCCACTGAGGCCATTTAAACCAATTCCCTCATTTTACAGAGGTGTCTGAGACCCCAAAAAGATAAGTGACTTGTCCAAGGTCACATGAACAGTAGAAGAAACAGTATTAAATCCAAGAACTCCATTTTTAAATCCATGGTTCTCTATCCTACAAATTACAGAGACCCTGGAAAGAGAAGTAACATTAGAGGCAGAAACAGGCCAGAATTAAGCTCTTCTGGGTTGTATAAATCATATGCTACTACCTCCTTTGTCAACTGATTAGTTAAATCATCAAATGAGAGCGAATTTTAAAGTTAGCTTTGCAGATGGGAATAATCAGTGTTGGAAAGTTTAGGGAGCACTAATGCACTGATTGTGGAACTGTGAAATTGATCCAAACATTCTGGAAAGCAATATGGAATTAGATTTAAAAAATACCAATATCCTTTAACCCAAAGATGACACTGCCAAGCATATATTCCTAAGACAAAGACAGAAAAAAAAAATCCTACATATACCAAAATAGTCATATCAACACTTTTTATGTTAGAAATGGAAATAAGCCAATCAATTAGGAAATAACAAAGCAGGATAATACTGTACCACAAGAAATGCTAACTATGAACAATTCAGAGAAATTTAGGAAGCATATATATATGTGTATATATAAATACATATACATATATGTGTGTATAAACATATACAAAAATGTTAATTATATGCCTCAGGCAACTCATTACCTGTTTGGTCAGTGTGTGGATAGAGGTATTACTTTCCCCCAGCCTAGTACTTCATTCAGTTCCCCTTCGCACTCCCATTCCCATTTTAGAGAGGAAATTTTCAAAATCGCTATTACTGAGTAATAGTACTGCAGAAAAAGCTGTTCTTCCCTAACTCTAATGGGTTTATTATGCATTGTAGGAGAAAAGGACAGGTTTTAAAAAAAAAGAACTGATCGATAAAGAAGCAATCATCCTGTCTACCTACAAAAGTGTTGGGTCCCAAGCATTGGAGGAAGCCATGCAGTGCTTAAGGAGTGAGACTAGGCTGTATCAAAGAGCTATTGTCTGCTGTGCTTGAGGCTATGTTCTTTAAAAAATGTTTCCTGTGAGTGGCTAGTGGTAGATGTATCTAAATTTAAGAGCAGATCAAAAAGAAACTTAAGAACAACACAACCGTTGTGTTACTGCTATGTTCTGTTGTTGCATATGGTTCTTGAATCTGGAGCTTATTTATTATTTTAATTTTTTGGATATTAAGTATAAACCTAGTCTGCACTTTGAGAATATGGTGCTTCTGTATATAGTACATATGTGTGTATATATACATATATAGTATATATTTATATATAAATATATAGAATAAATACATGAGAGCTTTTATTCTTATACTTTTTCTTGTTAATACGTAAATCTAGTATAAATGTTAAGTGCTAAATAAAAGCTACTGATAATAAATGAAGATTGTAGTTTCAGCTAGTTGTGTTTCCTCTCCTAATCAAAGATCAGTGAAGCAGAGTCATTTCTTCACTATCTGAGGAAATATCTTAATTAGAAAGACAAACATGAAAAAGGCATGAAATTATTATGAAAACCACAGATATTCATTGTCTTTGGTCACTGAATCTTTTTTCACCAAACAGCTCTAAATACCTGATGATTTTGCCCAACTCTATTAGATATGGGAGACCTTGGTAGATCACTTATTTCACATGGATCAAGCATGAAAGACAGGGAAGAGACAGACTTTCTTGATGTTTCTTTTGAAAAAACAAACTACTGGCTTCTGATCTAGCTCACCATGGAGATAGATGGCCCAAGTAGAGGTGAGTTCAAATGCTATCTCTGATGCTAAGCATGTGATGCTTAGCATGTGATGCTTATTAAGTCACTTAATCACTTTACAACCTCAGGTTCCAGGAAACCCAAGTTTTACTTTAAAAATACTTATATTTCATAGTGAAATTTTAATATAGGGCCCTTAGTTCAATAAATGCAGAAAAATCAAAGGAATTTTCATTAGGAATTCCTGGTATGGAAACTCCTTCCACCAATACAGTTCATCCATCTATGACCAAGTAGGTAATGAGTTCCCTGAGGCATATAAAAATTGACATGACTAAGGTCACATAGAAAACAGATGTCAGATGTGGCACTTGAATTCAGGTTTTCCTAACTCCAATTACAATATTGTATCTCCCATCTTATGCTAACCCTATGTTACAATAATACTGTAAGACAAAATGAAAATAATAAAGTAACAAAATGGGAGATCATAAAATTAGTACTTAAAAAAATAAAATCAGTACTTTGACTATGATTGACATTTTAAATGTCAGAGATTAGATATGGAAGGAAGCTTCGAGGAGATCTAACCCAAATTTCCCATTTTACAGAGGAAGAAACCTAAAGTCAAGAAAAGAGAAATTAATTGGGATAGTGGTTTAAGCACTGGACCTGGAATCAAGAAAACCTATGCTCAAATCCAGGCTCAGACATTCACTAGCTGCATCATCTTGGGTAATCACTTAGCCTCCTTTTGCCTCGATTTCTTCAATTCTAAAATGGAAATAATAATTGCAACTACCTCACAGAGTTCTTGTGAGGATCATATAAGATAATATTTGTAAAACCCCAGACTTGGTACTTAGTAGATGCTTAATTAACGTTTGTAACTTTTCTTCTTCCCTATTTGCACATGGGTATATGTAATTAATTGAACCAAGGTCCTCTGACTTGCATTCTAGTGGTCCCTCCCCTGCCCTCTAAATGCTTAAATCACCATTGTTCAAATCACTGGCACATCACTTTGGATGGATTCAAATATAATCTACCACTTTGTGAGTTTTTAAAGGCAGATTTTATTTTAAAAAGAAGCAATTCTTATCAGGAGAAAATATGATTCCTACATTGATAGGATTACCAGGATTATTCAGAAATGTTAGAAGAAAATATAACCTTTAGAGAAATAAACAAGAATGCCATATCTTTCTGTCTTCCACTCCCTAATCCCTGCCACTATCCAACATGCTTCCAAATAGAAAGAACTATAAGAGAATACATTTCCTGTCCCTGATAGGCAATGTAATATCAAATTCATCAAGCCATAACATCCTAAAATCCCTAAAGTATGCTCTACAGGGGCAGCTAAGTGGCACAGTGAATAGAGCACCAACCCTGGAGTCAGGAGGATCTGAGTTCAAATTCAGCCTCAGACACTTAACTTACTAGCCCTGTGACCTTGGGTAAGTCATTTAACCCTAATTGTCCAGCTCTCCCCTTTCTAAAAGGCAAAAAAATTGCTCTACAAGAATTTGGGGGGTGGGGAAGCCATCTCTAGGTAGTAAAAATGATAAAATCCAAACTTATAGAAGAAAACATATTAAACAAGAAATTCAGAAGAAAAAGACTATACACATGATCCTGAAGTTTAGTTAGCTCCAGTATTAGAGGAAAATATTCTATATGTTGATTTTCCTGCTGTTTAAAAAACACTTGTAATATATATCTCATGATTTTCCATATCCAAAAAACATAGTACCTGTTGACCCATATTCCAGTGTTAGTGTCTCTGAATGTGCCAAACTTTGGATAACAGACAAATCTAGTTTGATGGGACCTGTGAGAACTTGAGTGCTCTTGACCAAGAAGGAACCAAAGCCACTTTCACAGCAGGAGAAAGTATCAGAAAAGAAATGTTCTAAACAAGAGTACAACAAGAACAAGGTCTTCAAAAAAAAGATCCTTGTTGGAGGATTTGGGAGGTGGGGTGGCGGGAAGATCAAGAATAGCACAAATGTGGAAAGGTAGCAAACTGCAGAGGAAGAGGTACCTACACTGAAGAAATCCTAACTACTTTGACTAACTTTAGGTGTGATCCTTGACTCTCACCTTCCTGTACCCCATATAGACCACTAGTAGCCAAATTTTGTCATTTCTTCCTCCACATCTCTCACACCTGTTTGTCTCTCTCTTTACTCATATGACTAACACCCTAGTCAAGTCTCAATATCTTTCACAAGGACTGTTGCAAAACCTCCTAACTGATCTCCCTACCTTATGTCTCCATTCTCCACACAGCTGCCAAAGTGATTTTCCTATAGTATGAATGGGTCTGATCATTTGCACGCAAAACTTCAGTGACTCACTATTATTTCTTGGATCAAATATATCTATTTTTAGCATTTCAAGTCTTTCACAATCTGACTCCCACCTGCATTTCCAACCTCATTATATATGCCTAGCCTTCCTACATCCTGTGATCTAACCAAACAGATTTTGTTCCTGTTAAGTCATGCAATACTCCACCCCTCATCTTCAAGCCTTTGTACTTGTAGTACTGGTATTTATTTTGTACATGTTGTCGCCACCTTAGAATGCAAGCTCCTTGAGGGCAGGAGTTATTTCATTTTTTTCTTTGTATCTATGGTGCCTAGCACAATGCTTAAAACATAATAGGTACTTAATCAATTCTTGTTAATTGCTTCTCTGACAATAAATCAGGAAGTTTTATTTTAACTAGGAAAACTTTCTTCCTGGTACAAAAATTAGTCCTTTAGGAAGCCTAGAAACTCTTTATATATGGGTTGCCAACAGCCAATAGATATGACCATTCTGCATTTCAGCTTACACATAGTTCAAATCCCTGCTCTACTCATTTTGTACCTGTTTCGGTGGGGCCAATCCATTTAACTTCTCTGAGCCTCCTTTTCCTCATCTATAAAATGAGTCTAGATGTAAAATGAGCTAGATGACCTCTGAGATACCCTCCAACTCTAGATCTGTGATGCTATGAATTCCATTCTACAGTCATTTTCACCATACATGGTGAGTATGGGGGTACCAATCAGAGAATCTGGTTGCTCAGCACAAAGCCAAAATTGGAACCAGAATAAAAAAAAAAACACCTCTAAATCTATGCCCTGCTGCATCATCTTCTTCAGATAAAAAGCAGTCCATTTTTTATGTCCAACTTGCAAATTGAAGATAATTCTGATTCTTTTAGTACTGACAAATCAATCAAGAAAGGTGGTAAATGTTACCTTCTAAGTCATCCATTTAAACTCGCTTTAGAACCATTTGTTTCCTGCAAAGCTCTGAAACCACTTTATCTAGAATGGTGCTGATAACAATTAAAGTCTCTCAGCCTTAACCCGAGCTTGGATTAAAGCCAATTACAAGATGCATTAATAGAAGGTGAATGTATTCTCCAAGGATAAGAACATTACAAGGACTGCACAATATAAATCTATATAAATATTCTAGTCATGTCATTATTAATCCCAATTCATAGCTAAAACATAAACAGTTAAAAGAATATCTCTTTCTTATTCACTTCATGTGTGATTAAACTCTTGCTGGTGGAAGACTCTATGGGGGAGGAAGGAGAGGGAAAATTAGAGTCAAATATCTATACCATTTATTCAGGGCCAATAGATTGTAAATGGCTTAAGATCTGGAAGAATTGGGGTGGCTAGGTGACACAGTGAATAGAGCACTGGCCCTGGAGTCAGAAGGACCTGAGTTCAAATCCATCCTCAGACACTTAACACAAAAACTAGCCATGTGACCCTGGGCAAGTCATTTAACCCCAATTGCCCTACCTTCCCCCCTCCAAAAAGCAGCAAAAAAAAAAAAAAATCAGGAAGAATTTCTTTTTGTATTTGTTTCCAAAGGACATAGTAGTTGCTTAATAATAAAAGTTTATTCAATTTAATTGAATTGCCCTCTATCTAAAAAGTCTTGTAATAGGCGCTGAAAAAGATACAAAGTTTAGACAAGATAGTGTCTATCCTCATGAAGCTCATAGACTAGTTATAACCCATTTTTGCATAGCATTCTTGAGGTTTATAAAGTGCTTTTTTTACAACTCTACAAGGTAAGTAGTTCAAGTATTATCACCTCCAATTTACTAGTAAGAAAACTGAAGGTCTGAAAGATTAAATGAGTTACACATGATTATAAATTGGGTAAAATGTCAAGGGTAAGATTCAAACTGTTGTCTCCATGGCACAATACCAGTTGTGTCAAATAAATAGAAATGGCATTGCTAAACTGTATATACAGATCATTGTGGATTACATATTGTCTTAGAAAACTATATTTTAACATTTCTTATGTTCTACTATATTTTTATTTATTTTATTAAATATGTCCCAATTATATTTTAATTTAATCCAGCAGCACTTGGGAGTGTTACCCCTCACTGGAGCCTGTGTAGTAGTATATTTTAATATCTTTGCACTAGATCACTCTGCTTCTATAGGCAATCATGTAAATTTTTCCCTAAGCACTGCTTTGCCTGCATCCCAAAAATTTCAGAATGCATCATAGTCATGTGAAATTTTGTTTCTATGACTTGTTTCTGGAACCATTAAGTCTTTAAAATTAAGTTATTTGGTCTCCAATTAATTTTCAATCCTTTCTACAAAGTGCTTTTGTTAAACATAATTTTGTTATGTTGCTGTTAGCAAAGTATACACTCAATATCATGTGTTTGTGTGATTCCTATGCCATAACACATAATCAGCTTTTACAAAAGTGCTATGCAGAGCTGAGATATCTATATTTTCTTTTCTATTCCCATTCAAAAGTCAACAGAGATTTATATTATCTATATTTGCTCAAATTCTATTCAGATCCTTAATTTCTTTCGTGGTTGGGGGTTGTGGTGTTGGATCTGCCTTCATCTTATAGGGACCTGATAGGCCCTGACTACTAGTCTTGTAGTCTATTCCTCCCTGTAAATTGTTTAACTTTCCTTCATGTATTTAGTTGCTATACCAGCTGGTCCTTATGGATTAAGAATTGATTATATTGGGCGGCTAGGTGGCACAGTGAATAGAGCACTGGCCCTGAAGTCAGGAGGACCTGAGTTCAAACCTGGCCTTAGACACTTAACACAAAACTAGCCATGTGACCTTGGGCAAGTCACTTAACCCCAAGTTCCCTCCAAAAAATAAAATAAAAATTTAAAAATATGTTTAAAAAAGAATTAATTATATTAATTCATTATCTATAGTGTCTTTTATTCATTTTATTTTTAAATTTTTATTTTTGTAGTAATTTTATAAATAATATATTATATATTACATAATATATAAGTACATAATATGTGTATTATATGTTGTATTATTTTAATATAATAAAAATATTTTTAATTTATGGAATAAAAAAGCATTTCCATGATGTAGCATGATTAAAAAAATGATTGTACATGAAACTGCAAATTTACTATGAACATCTTGCTATTCCTTTCAAATATACAACAAAATTGTCATGTAATTTTTTAAAAAATACTTCTTTCCTCCCCCTACCAAGATGACTGTTAGATGCAAATTGGTATATACCGATAAAACTATTCTATATATACTTCTATTTATCAGTTCTTTCTTTGGATGCAAATAGCATCTTTTTCATATGTCCTTTATATTAATTTGGGTATTTATAATAGACAAAATAATTTTTTCACTCAAAGTTGTTTTCCAAACAATACTGCTGGTACTGTATACAATGTTCTCTTATTATGCCCAAAGATTACAAGTATTTTAATATTTGGGGTGCATAATTCCAGATTGCTATCCAAAATGGTTGGATCCTTTTACAATTGCACAAACAATTAATTAGTATCCCAATTTTTCCACATCCCCTGCAACATTAGTCATTTTCCCCTTCTATCATTTTAGCCAATCTGGTAAGTGTGAAATGATATCTCAAATGTCCTTAAGCATAATTTAGTTTTCTGATTTATCTCTTTTAACCAAGCCTATTTTTAACTTTTGCCATGCATGAGATCATGATTGAGTTTTCCTGAAGAATTTGCTACATTCCCTTGTTTTAACTATTTCAAATATGTTCCTTATAATCAACATTGGTGGATTGTGCTTTTTAATACATTCTGCTCTCCTGTTTTCTGGATGAGTTCATTCCATTCACATTGATGTTTAGGATCACTAATTTTGTATTTCCCTCAATTCTACTCTTACTTTTTCCTCTACTTGTTCCCTGCCATACCTAAGGAGTTCAGCCAGACTAATGACCTATACTACTTCTGCTTCTATTGGCCTGTCGTTCTTCTCTCCACCCAGACCCCAGAGTTTATTGCTCTTCCTTTCTTTCCTTTTAAATCCCTCTTAGTAATCTACTCTCCAGAGTTGAACTTTATCTATATTATTAGAGTACCTCTTGAATTGATTTCCTCCCTGAATCTATTCTTCATCTAATCCCTCCCCCACCATTCAAATCTCTTTTCTCCTAGTTGGTTTCTATTTTTCTGTTGAAATGAATATATTTCCAAGTCAAGCTTTGTGTGTGTCTGTGGATATGCTTCCATGTATGTATTCTATTCTCCTTGGTGGGGGGAGGGGATTCAGATGGAGTGAAATTCAAGTGATATCCACTACCCCTAAGCTCTCCTCCATATTTATAGTCTTCATTTTTTATACCTCAATTATTTGACATAGTAAGTTCTGCCCTTCTTTCCCTAGAGTGTTCCTTTGCTTCCTTCTCACGAGATCATCAAAACCCAACACCCAATGTCTAGGCCCTCTGTTTTATTTAGTTCCCTCTAGGACCCTGAATGGCATTAAGGTTCTGAGAGTTCACTCATTTCTTCTCCTCCTCTCCTCTTAGAATGTAAACATTTTATTTTTGTGTAGTTCCTTTCAATTGCCCAGATATGTTTTTTGTGTTGTTCTTGGCTAGTATATTTGCATTTCTAAGCTTCTACTTAGCTTTGGTCTTTTTGTCAGGAATCTTTGGAAGCTCTCTCTTTCATTAAAGGTCCTTTCCTTAATAAGATTATATTCAGTTTTGCCAGGTAAATTATTCTTCATTTTATG
Source organism: Gymnobelideus leadbeateri (assembly GCA_011680675.1). Classification (NCBI taxonomy): domain Eukaryota; kingdom Metazoa; phylum Chordata; class Mammalia; order Diprotodontia; family Petauridae; genus Gymnobelideus; species Gymnobelideus leadbeateri. Next base: position 159,460 of record WOXC01004300.1, read on the forward strand.
ACTCTATCTTTGGCTATTTGAAACATGATAGGACAAGTTCTAATATGCTTGATAGGGGGTAGCTGCTCATTCTCATGTAATTTTGGTTGTGGCTCCTTGGTACTTGAGCTTTCTTTATGATTCTTGCATTTTTTTTCCTTTGATATATAAACTCTAGGATTTGGCTATGATGTTCCTAGGAGTTTTCATTTTGGTATTTTTTCTTTGTCTTCCGGTTTCTTTAGATATGGAATCCAAGCTTTTTGTTTGTTTATTGTTGTTTTGGTCATTGAGTCACTCATTTGAATATCAACTTTCATATAAGATACAGAATAAGAATACAAGAATAACTACAAACATTTTACCACTGTTGTACCAAAATATCACCAGGTAAAAACATTGACATGCTGCACTAGAAATTACTGAAAGATTAGTTTTATGTAAGTTAACTATTCTAGTAGAAAGAAATCTGTTTGTTTCTTGGAGTAAAATGCCCTGAGGAAGAAGGAGAATCACTGAATGTCAGGGTTATCAGGGAACTTAAAGATCATCCATACAAAGGCTTCACATTCCATATGAGTAAACTGAAGTACAGAGAAAGGAAAATGACTTGCTGTCATAGGAATGTAAATTTTTAAGATCTTCCCTGCCCCTAGGTTAAGTACAGCAGGAGCCTGTGGTGGGAGGCTTGTATTTCAGGAAGGCCCATACCTTGGTGCTTTATGATTGGGCAGTGGGTCAAGAGGGTTGTTACATTCTCTGATCCAGGAGAAAGCTATATAATCCCTGATGTGAGGCTTTGCTTTGGGGCTCACTTTGAGACGTGTTGTGTGATTTGACCAGATGAGACTCTGGGAAGCCATTGAGAAGCCCCCAGCTTTGAAAAACCCAGATGTTGATGTTTCCCCTCTCTGGTAACTGTGATTTGGTATGGATGTAATGGTTGGACAGTTGGAGGCCTGCCTGCTTGAAATGTTTCTGTCTGTATACTTTGAAGTTCAGGGTGCTAACCTTTTTCCCCTGAACTAGGTAAATGATATATGTTTGATTGATTAAAGTAAGATTGTTAACCTATTTTGAGTTTCTTTCCTTTAGAAAAGCAGATCTAAGAACCTGTGTTGGCAGCCACCCTGGGGACACTGGGGTGCTTGCTGGAACACTTGCCCAAGGTCAGAGCATCACAGTTCATGGATTTAGAGCAAGTACAGAACTAAGAGTCTATCAAGTACAATGATACTACTCTTCCTCTCCCTTCCCTGCCACCACCATTTTGAAGACAATGACACTCAGACATAGAGAAGTTTAAATGACTTACCCGTGGTAATATATCTAATGAGGATCCAAGGTCAAGTTGGAGTCCAGATCTTTCTGTCTTCAAGTCCAGGGCCACATCCATTATGTATACTTTCTCTTATACAGCTAGTTAATGGTGCAGCCAAGACTAGAACCTAGGTCTCTAAACTCTAAGTCCATGACTCCTTATAGTTTTCCATTATCAGGTTTTAATTTTTTTGAAAAACCATAGTGATATATAAGCTCTCTTTCTCCAATTGCTGTTGGGGTTCATATGAAAACTAGAAATGATTTTAGAGATCATTTAATCCAAAGATTCTTAAGCGGTATAGTGTTCATAGACTTCCTACAGTAATCCATGGATAGATTGCAGGGGGCCTATAAATATTAACTGGAAAATAACTACATCCTTATTTTCACTACCTCTAAATTTAACAATTTCCTTTAATTATGACTTTAAAAATATTCTGAGGAGCTCATAGGCTTTACCAATCTGCCAAAGGGGTCTATAACATAAAAAGGTTAAGAATCCATGATCTAGTCAACCTCATTTTGCAAATCAGTAAAAAGACACACAAAAAAGAAATTAAGGGGAAGCTAGGTGGTGCAGTGAATAGAGCACCGGTCCCAGAGTCAAGAGGACCTGAATTCAAATCTAGCCTCAGACACGTGACACACTTACTAGCTGTGTGACTTTGGGCAAGTCACTTAACCCCAACTGCCCTCCAAAAAGCAAAAAAAAAAAAGTCAATTAAGACACGCTCAAAGTTTTATAGCTAGCTACTGACAGGCTAAGAAATCTCTTCCTGGCTTTCATTCTACACCTATTTCCATCTGCTTGGTTACTTCCAAACCCAGAATTCCTATGCTTCAATTTCTCAAAGGATATGGGTAACCCCTCACTAATGAGCAAAAGTCATTCATTTATTTTCATTCCCTACAATTCTTATCCACTTATGTTCTCACATAAATCCTCCATAAAGGAACTGAAGATCATTGTTAAAAGACTTTCCTCTAGGTTTTTAAATTACATGGATAGCAATAAAAAGCTCAGGCTAGGAGTGGCTAGGTGGCGAAGTGAATAGAGCACTGGCCCTGGAGTCAGGAGGACCTGAGTTCAAATCCAGCCTCCAACATGTAACACAAAAACTAGCTGTGTGACCTTGGACAAGTCACTTAACCCCAACTGCCCTCCAAAAAGTAAAAAAAAAAAGCTCAGGCTATTTATAGATATATAAGTAATATATATAGATATAGATATATACACACTTGTATGTGTGTAAGCAGATGTATAGATATACACATGGATTTATATACATGTATATAAATACACATATATGTATATCAATATCTTTGTGTACATATTAATGTATGCATGTATCTACACTTGTGTATATATACATATATGAAAAATCTTTCAGTACCTCTCCAAGCTCCAGCCCCGGTGCTGCTAACATGCTAAACGTACCAAGAAGGTTGGAATTGTTGGTAAATATGGAACATGTTATGGTGCATCCCTCAGAAAAATGGTGAAGAAAATTGAAATTAGCCAGCATGCCAAGTATACCTGCTCCTTCTGTGGCAAGACCAAAATGAAGAGACGGGCTGTGGGTATCTGGCACTGTGGATCCTGTATGAAAACAGTAGCTGGTGGTGCATGGACCTACAATACCACCTCTGCAGTCATAGTCAAATCTGCCATCAGAAGACTAAAGGAATTGAAAGACCAGTAAAATCTTATCAAATATCTGTAGCCCATAGTCCAACAATAAATGGGTTAATTTATTGAATAAAAAAAAATCTTTCAGTATTTCTATAACAAAGTCTTTGTCATTAATGACATTGAAACTACCATATTTATACTCTTTATCACATGATTTCCCAATTTGTTAAACAAGGAAGTATAAATGGTAGGAGGAGCTGAGCCAGACCAAATATACAAAAAGGAAATTAATGGAGGAAGGAAAATAATTTTGAGGACTTTGAAGGATTGATTCTTTACAGAAATGTTGAAAAGGGAAAGATACTAGACAGTTTTTAAACAGTATTATTAAAATACAAGCAAGACTATATCAATAACTATGCATATATATATATATATATATATATATATATATATATATATATATCCTTTCTCATCTTTAAAAAACATTGGAATTCTCTACACATAAAGCATCCCTGATGAGAAAATATTAGAAGGGAACAGGCAGGCTTTTGTAAAGGCAACAGATCACAGTTATATAATTGTCTGAAAAATGAGAACTAAATAGAATAAAACAGTGGTGTCAAATTTAAATAGAAAGTAGGTCACTAAACTCTATGTAAAAATTCCTGGACCTGTATATTGACTTAAAAAAATCATATATTAACATTATCTATATTCTATTTTTGTATTGAATATGTCCCTTTAATGTGGTTCAAGATACATTTCAAAGTATTAAGCTGTGGTGAGTTCCCACTGTGTTTGACACCCTACAAATAAAACAATCTAAGTGGAAATGGCACCATATACTCATAAGGCAATAGTGTCAAGCCTGCTATTATTTATTCAACTTTTAATTTACAATTTCCAAACTTAATCCCCTCCCCCAGCATTGATGCCTCTTCATCCTTCCTAATAGTTAACAAAGATAAAAAAAAGAAAGAAATCTGTAACTGAGGAGAAAAGACTTTACATAAAGATTATTCCTCATTCATCAAATATTGATCCAAGACCTACTATGAGATACTGTGCTAGGCACACTTGGATCCTTCCCTCAGGAAATTTACAGCTCAGTAGTCTTTGACTGGCTTATTTAATTTAATAATGCAAGAAACCGAAATGTGGAAACAGCTGGGATAAAGGATGAGCTTTGGGGAATGTGAAAGTTAAAGAAAACATAATGACTCCAAGAGTTTGAAAGTCATAAATAAAAACTGAATGGTCCCTTTTCTTACAGCATAAATAACAGGAAGAAGAGGGGAGGGTTGTTTTCTTTTTAATAGGTGAATCCATTAGAAATTACAGGACTAGTTGGCATATAGCTCTTATTGCAGTATCTTTTCTTATATAATCTGTATCTCTGAGGCAACACAGATGCACCTATTTTTTCACTGTTATCTCGAAGTGGATTTTCTTTTGCAAAGTAAATTAGATTTTTAACATTCAGGACTATAATGGCTTGACCCCAAGTTAGTGCTTATACTCTTTTTAATACTTTCCTTGCCTTAAATGAGGCAAATAACAACAAAGCAGTTGGTCCTTATTCTATTCTACAGTGCCTTAGAAATATAATTACTATTCCATATTGTGTCCCAATATTCCAGTTACATTTAATTAATAGGGTGGGAATTATGTACGCAATTACTAACACCATAATGCTATATCAGTGAAAAGTTACCCATTTTAATAGTGTTTCATAGGCTGCATTGGTGTTATTCTTGGCATTTTCCCCACTGACCATAAAAATCCAAAAGGATATTTTAAATACAACCAGTTACAAATAGAATAGTGGGCAATATGTATAAAGAATCCAAAGATAAAATGTTCACAATAAAAATGAAAAGCTTCATTCCAAGGTACATTTTTTCTGACTTAGATTTAGCTAAGCACTATATTCAAGAATGTATATAAAAGAGCCTGTCAAACAAGAAAAACAGAAGTTAGTGTTGACCAAGAGTATAGGGCAATGGTGATCCAATGGATTATTCAAAACTGGAGCAAGGTTCTACATACAGGTTAATAAATTATTTGACCTTCAAAAGCCTTCTTAATTCCAAGCAGAATTAAGGAATAAATTTAGTTGAAGAGAACCAATGTGTTAACTCTGTTAGCAGTATAAAAAATATTGAAGCAGAGAGAAAAAGATGAAGCTACACTCAAATTTATCTTTGCCATTTGAGGAAAGTAAGGCCATAGAAGATGGCCCATGGCACTTACTAATAGCAAGGTTTGCAAAGTGCTTAGATTAACATGTGTAATCTCATTTAATCCTCTCAACCACCTGTTGAGGTACATGATATTATCATTCCCATTTGCAGATAGGGAAATTGAGGCTGAAGAAGGTTAAGCAACCTGCCCAAAGGCAAAGAGCTAGTCTGTGGCAAGATTTGAACTCCAATCCATTATACCTCTTAATTACCAACAAACTTGGCCCATAGAATATGAAATTTATCTAAACTCCTGATCATACTCCTTTCCCTTTGGGGTCCTGCAGTTTTCTCTTTGTTAAGCAAAACAGATTTCCTACTTCCTTATTAACCACCATGCAGGAGAAAACAATTTATGTCCCTCTGTGTGGTCCTACCCACTAACCTATTTTTATAAGCATGCCCTCTACAAAAAGTCATTTTCCAGTGGCTCACAGGAGATTGAAGGTGACCCTGGGTACTTTAAAGCACAGTGCCTGGCACAATGAAGATGCTTAATAAATGCTTGTTGATTGATTTGTTGATGGCTTTGCCAATGGATTGAAAGCTTTAGTAGCACATACCAAATTGGAAGTTTGGGGTAAGATATTAGTGATGAACAATTTGTCTCTTAAGACCAGTCTGGTTAAATTTGGAGAAACTTGTTACCCCATTATCCCATTCCATAGCCATTCAAAAAAGAACAGAAAACTTGTCTATATCAGTGAAGGTGAGTATGCATGCCAATAAAGGACTATTAAAAGTAGGCAAGTAGCATGGAATGGTGGAATAAGCACCAAACTAAAATTCAAGAGTAACAGTTCAATGCTTACTGAAGTGCTCATAAAAGGCATACTAAAGCCATATGACCCTTAAGGACTTTTTTTAATAGTTGAATTAATCTCAAATGAAAATCTAGACATATTTCTCAGTATGAGAATAGCTGAAGGGAATGTATAAATGTATATATGTATATATAGGAGGATATAGGTGTATATAAATATATATGTGAGTGTGGGCACTTGTATGTTCATAAATACATAGAGGGCACAGAATGAGTTCAATACGAAGGGATAATATCTAAAAAACAAAATTAAGAGGTGAGAAAGGAATTTATAGGTAGAAGAAAGGGAGTGATAGATTAGGGTAAATTATATCATATAAAAGAGGCAAGAGAAAACTGTTACAATGAAGGGGAAGAGCAGGAAAGTGAAAAGAAATGAGACAACCTGATTCTTATGGAATCTGGCCTAAGGAGAGAATAACATAAACACTCAATTGGGTACCTTAACCTACAGGAAAATAGGGGGGTAGGGGATAAGAGGGGAGAGGATAGAAGGGAGGGCAGGTTGGGAGAGGGTAGTTAGAAGCAAACATTTTTGAAAAGGTATAGGGTCAAAGGAGAAAATTGAATAAGTGGGGGGATGGGATAGGATGGAGGGAAATAGAGTTAGTCTTTCATAATATAACTACTATAGAAATGATTTGGGTGACTACACATGTATAATCTATAGCGAATTGCTTATCTTCCCAATGGAGGTGTATGAGGGGGAAGAAGGGGAAAAAAGCTGGAACTCAAAGTTTTAAAAACAAATGTTTAAAAATTTGTTTTTCATATGGAACTGGGAAATAAGATGCGTAGGTACTGGGATACAGAAACCCATCTTGCCCTACTAGAAAGTTAGGGGGGTAAAGGAGAAGGATATAAAAAAGAACAGATTGGGGGAAGGGGTATTCAGTAGGCTTGCTATTTTGGGGTGGGAGTAGGGGAAAGAAGGGGAGAGAAAAAATCTTGTGGAAATGAATACTGAAAACTAAAAATTAAAAATAATAAAAGAATTTTCCTTTTGACCACCACGTCCCTGAGTATTCCTTCCCTATGTACCTAACTCCCTCCCTCCCAAAAAAAAGATACAAAAAACTAAAATAAATTTCAGAAAAAAGAAAAGAAAATCTAGACATAGCTAGACAAACCTGAGAAGCAACCTAAGGGGGAAAAAATAGTCAGTTGTCATTCTTTTTCACAACTGAAAATGTCAGTTTTTGCCACACTGACCATAGACCTACTAATCCATTTATTTGACAGCAGGAAAAATAATAAGATTAAGGCTTATGAATGTGCTGCCATATTTAAGAATTAATCACTTTAAAACAACCCCATACCCAAGTACAAATATTTCAGCACTTCAATGCAATCCCATATTTTCAATGTTGGAATATCCTGCTTTGATACAGTCTCCATCCCATTCACTCCTCTCAACCTGCACAATTCTTGTACATATCTTCCCATGAAATTTCTGGAGAGGATCAACACAACATGGCCAAGGCCTAATGATGATTTACATTCCATGTAAAATAGTGTACCTCTGGGACTCTCCCTCTATTATCCTTTGCTCTTGCTAGACTCATCTCCATCTCTGAGTGTCAACACTGAATGTTTCCATTGCCCCACTGCTCGCTTACTTACAATCTGACTTCGATTCTCACTACTGTAATGACACTGATTTCTCTGAGGTTAATAAAAATCTCTTAATTGTTAAATATGATAGTCTCTTCTAAGTCCTCATCTTCCATGGTGTTTCCACAACTTTTCACATTATATCAATCACCAAAATTTCTGGATACTATCTCCTTCCCCAGATTAGTTGATTTAGCTATTGTATTCACTTATTCTCTCCTGGTTCTCCTATTGCCTCTCCCACTGATCCATCACAAAGCCCTTTGCTGGATTAGATCATTAGCCATCTCCCATCTCCCGAAGATGAGTGCTTCCAAATTCTACCCTGGGGTCTCTTCCCCTCTTTTTCTACACTCCTTCCCTTGAATATCTCATCTATTACTGTGTTCAATTATCTTTTCTATGTAGATGTCTCTCAATACTATACATACACCTGAAATTCTTTCTAAACATTTCCTCTTTCTTACATTGCTGCCTCCATACTTGACATCTTCCACTAGATATCCCACTAGCATCTCCAATTCAATATCTCTAAAACACACTTAATCTTTAAATAGACCCATCTTACAAATCTGCTTAAGGGCACAGGAGTCCCCCTAGTCATCCATAACCTGAATCATTCTGGATTCTTCCTGTTCCCTTACCTACCATAGCCAATTATTGGTCAATTTCTAATGATTCTCCCTCTCACATTTGTCCTTCTCTCTCCTTTATACACAGGGTCCTAGTTCATATCTTCATTACCTCTTGAATGAACTGCTGTAATAGCTGCCTACATGGTCTCACTGATTCCGGTTTCTTTCCTTTCCCATCTTCCATCAACAGCAAAAATAACCTTCCTAAGGCATGTCTTACCATGCCACTCCTTTAAAAAAACAAGTCACCTATGTTGATTTCCTCTTACCTTGAAGACAAGATACAAATTCCTGATCAGGTTTTTAAGGACTTCCACAATATTCCTCCAACCTCCATTCCTAGCCTTATTTCACACTGTACATTCTATTTTCTCACTAAATTGGACAATTACCTGCTTCTTAAGCAGAACATTAAATCTCTGTTTCTACGCATTGACACAAAATCTTCCCAGATCTGAAATGTATTCCTTCTTAATCTCTACTTCTCAATCCTTATCTTCCTTCAAGGTTTAGCCCAGATGTTACCTTTTCCATGAAGCCTTCCTTGATCCTCCAATAACAATTATTATTATTATTATTATTACAAGTTAGCCTTTATAAAGCACCTGCTACATACCAGGTAGAGGCAGGTAGGTGGTAACAGCAGATAGAGAGCTGGGCCTGGAGTCAGGAAGACTCAGCTTCATGAGTTCAAAACTGGCGTCAGACACTTACTAGCTGTATAACCCTGGAAAATCACTTAACCCTATTTGCCTCAGTTTCCTCATCTATAAAATGAGCTGGAGAAGGAAATAGCAAACCAGTCCAGTATCTTTGCCAAGAAAACCCCAAATGGGGTCACAAAGAGTCAGATATTAATGAAAACAACTCAACAACAACAAGTGCTAAGGGCCTAACAAATGTTATCTCATTTGATCTCACAACCCTGGGAGGAAGGTACTTTTATAGTTCCATTTACATATGAAAAAACTAAGGCAGAGGTTGTCACTTGCTCAGAGTAAGTGTCTGAAGCCAGATTTTCACTCAGGTCTTCCTGACTCCAAACTCCAATCCTAGCTATCTATCCTGTCCCCTTTTCATTAGTGTTCCCTCCTTCAACAAATTACCTCATATTTACAATATGGATACCTGTTCTGTCCCCTTAAAAGAATGAAAGCTCCTTGGGGAGTAAAGACTTTCATTTTTTGCCATTGTATCTCCAGAACCTAGTCCAGGCTTATAAATATTAGGTACCTAATAAATGCTCCCCCTTCAAACTTCTGTAATTCTTTTGTGGGCACCACCGTTATTCTCCTTGTTACTAAAGTTCATCCTTGCAGTAATCTTTAACTCTTCCCACATTAAGTCAGTAATTAGGTCATATATTTCGAGAAGCATCTGCACATTGATTTAGGCCCTGAATTAAATAGAAGGCAGACACGATACACACTAATAAAAGAAATTATAGAATTATCCAAAGCTTCCCCAATTCATTATTGCCAACTATTATTATGTCCCTACTTCAGATATTCATCACCTTTCATGTGAAGTCTTTCCACAGCTTCCTAATTGAACTCCTTGCTTCCAGTCTGTCCCCTCACAAAATCATCCTCCATATAGCAGCCAAACTGATAGCCTAAAACATAAATGTGTCCAAGGCACCCTACCACTCAAAAATCTTCAATGGCTCCCTATTACTTCTAGGATACAATGCAAACTCTTAAGATAGACACTTAAGGCCCTCAGCAACCTGGCTCGCAACTACCTTTCTAAACTTTTTTCGTGTTATTTCTCTTCATGTACTTGATGTTTCAGTCAAATGACTTTTGCATTCTCCACAAAGCTGACAAATTTCTCTTCCTCAAGCCCAAATCTGACCATTTCACTACCCTGCTCAAGAATCTTCAGTGCCTCCTTATTACTTTTATGATAAAACAGAAATTCATCCTCTTGGCATTTCAGGCCCTTCATAATGTAGATCAGGGGTAGGGAACCTGTGGCCTTGATCTAGATAAAGCCTGTGTTTATAGTCTTATTTCACATTTTTATCCTTTATACATATTACACTCCAGACAAACTAATCTACTTGTTACTGCCCAACTAAGCATTCTAATTCCTACCTCCATACCTTTCCACAAATGGTGAACCCATATCTGAAATGTAATTCTTCCCCATCTTTACCTCAAAGAATTCTTCATTTCTTTCTAAATGCAACTTAGGTACCACCTCCTATACAAGGCCATTGCCTGTTTGCCTGTTTATTCTCTTTAGCTGTTAGACCTCTCTCATTCTTAAAAATATTTTGTATCATTTTGGACATAATTTGCAGCTATGCATCTTCACCTATGTTATATTCCCCTTCCTTGAGGAAAAGTAATCTTTTGTTTTTGTCTGTAGGTCTCCCATACCCAAGGAACCCATTTAAAGAACATTTCTTGAATTGAATTGAAGAAGACTGAGACCATCCTGCAATTTCTTTAAAGGAATCATGCTTACTCTCTTCCTTCTATTCTGTTTAATTCAGGGCCCAACTCAATGTCCCCATGACTCACAAAAGTAAATGCCCCGATTACTAACTCAGTGAGTTGCCAAAAATTACTGCAAGCAAAGGTCAAAACAATAAATATTATTCACCTACTTGGTTTTTCCTGTATGCATTATTAGGCTGATCTCTTTTGAATGGCCATGGATCTTATAGAAGAGACCCTGATATATACTGGGGCTTGGTGTAATCTGTAAACAGGGAGCTATAGGGACAACTTTGCCAGGCAGGGAATCTCCCTTCTGGTTGAGTTTTCAGCACATGGTGTTCTCCAGAACACTTTCAAAAAGGACATACTTCACTGTTTTAAACCTCTCTCAATGATAATTAGAGGATTATTGGACAAAAATATCCAGGACTAGAACAGAGTTAAAAAGAAAAAAAAATTAGGTCCAACAAAGTTAGATGAGGTCAAAGGCAGCTGGATACCACAAAGCACAGAAGGCTAGAGCTACTGTTAGGAAGATGAATTCAAATCTGTCCTCAAACACACCTTATTGCAAGTTACCTGGGCAAGTCACTTGACTTAGTTTCCTCATCTCTAAAATGGGGATAATAAGAACACCTACCTGCAAAATTATTGTGAGGATAAAATGAGATAATATTGTGAAGTGCTTTGCAAAATGTAAAGTACTAAGTAAATTCCAGTTATTCTTATTAGCTGGAGTTTTATAGACCAGGATCTCAGAGAATTCTCCACAGGCACCCCTTACACAGTAAATTTTTCACATTTTTAAAGAAGATGCATTTACACCCCCTAATGATATTTTGTGCAATGAAATAATTTGCCTATGTTGAAAAGAAATTTCTGCAAGACCAAACTGCAGCAAAGAACAAGATGATATCACAAAAACACTTCTGATTTTCTACCATAGGAAAACAGGGACCAATTATATCCATGCATTTTATAGCCTGGAGAATATAGATGAAGCTGATTCACTGACTTGGACAGGACTCTCTTCTGAAAAGAGACTTTCAGGGAATAATAAATGACTTTATCTTAAAAGGATTTCTCTCTCTCTCTCTCTCTCTCTCTCTCTCTCTCTCTCTCTCTCTCTCTCGCGCGCGCATGCGGTTTCAAAGAATGTCTCCCTTGACTTAATCAGGATCACTGATTTAGAGCTATTAAGCTGGGAGAGAATTCTAAGGCCTTCTATTCCTTTGTTTTTACAAGAAGTAAAATTATTTGCTTTAAGTTTTGCAAGTAGTAGCAGAAGTGAGACTTGGACCCAGCCCTCCAGTATGTCAAATCCAGGACTTTTCCAAAATACTATAACTATATATATATCACACTACAATGGGAACCAGGAGGAATTATCTACCACTGTGTCCCATCTTCCTGGAGATATGCTCTATGCAAGCTGTAGCATCTACTCTTATCCAACTTCTCTAATGAAAAATAGGTATATTTTTTTCCTCTTGGGAACTAAAGTCATTTTCCTTTTCCATTTGGGTATGTGTGTTCTCTGATCAACTTTAATATATGTGAGTGAGTCACCATTATTGTCATTGCTTCTCAATGAAAGTAGTTAGTTGGTTGAGCTACTTTGTCATTTTGATGAATCATGATTTATGTATTAACTGTGAAATAAAATTCCCCAAAGTGCATCCTTCATTTTGTATAATTTTGTATAATTGTATGATCCTATTTTCAAAGGAGGACCTCATGAGTTGGTGGGTATAAATTGTCAAAATATACTATTGCTTAGTGAATAGAGCACCAGCCCTGGAGTCAGGAAGACCTGAGTTCAAATCCAGCCTCAGACACTTAGCACAAAAAAAAAAACTAGCTGTGTGACCTTGGGCAAGTCACTTAACCCCAATTGCCCTCCAAAAAGCAAAAAACAATTTAAATATACTATTGCCAAAGTTAGAGCTTATACAATCCATTAGACTCTCTAAATATATTCATGAAAGGAGATCTTGGTACTAATTTTGTCCCTATCATTGTGTGAAAGATCAATATGACCTTGGGAAATTCACTTTACCCCTGGACCTCACCTTTTTCATCTCTAAAAGAAGGAAGTTGAACTACATTCCCTCAGAATCCCATGGAAGAATCCTGGGACTGGGTACCCAAAAGTCCTGAAAACAGTAGCATCCCCAGGGCACTGGCCTAGCTTCCAGATCACAGTCATCATCAATGGGATCCATCCTTGAGGAGATATTTCATCATCTCTTCCACTACTAGCCACATACCAACTCATCCTAACAAGCAGTCAAGCCAGCCTAGTTGAAGCAGAAAGGTACCAAGTTGGAAACAGAATACAGCAGGCAGGCTAAAACATTGCAACCATGTCGACCACTACCTCCCCAATGACTGAAGAGCTTGGGGGGAAAAATTTACCCTTTTGAGAATCCATGGATTCTCAAAAGATGTTGGTCTAATAATCCATACAGAAAAAAATATGTATTTTCAGTCCCAACCCCATACCCACCATTCTAACCCCAGCCATAAACCAGAAAAACAAACCACAACTTGGCAACTGTCTCTTGTAGGCAAGTGCTATAGTCCCTGACTCTTCTTATTGAATATCCAGAAATTAAAGATTTCACCAAAGTCCTTGGTATTGTCAGATGGTTCGATATAAGAAATAAGTATGATTTTATCAGTGGAAATAGCACAAAGACCATTTTTCTCACCAATGCATACTAAGAATTTCTAGACCTTTCTAACTGTCCTCCATGTAAACCATCTTATATGTTGTCATTCCCCATTAGAATTTGACTCTTCTGAGAACAGTGACTACTTTGCTGTTCGACTTATCTTTAGACCTTCACACAATGAATTGTATAAGCTAAGCACTTAAATGTTTTTATTCATGTTTTCATTCATTCATTTCCCTTCCAAATGTAAATCTATTTTCCTTAAAAATTACCGTTATTATTAAATATGCAAATGTATACATTATCTCAACCATATGCATTCTCTTTCCAACAAGGCAGACTGTGAGCCATCCATGTTTGTTCATTCTGTGTGACTCTTGTTCATGTCATTCCATAAGTTTGGTACAGTGGGTCCACCAGAAATGGTAGGTACTTCCTTTACTGTCTCTTGACATCATAAGGACACCAAAAGAACACATGGACTTATCTATAGATTTTATCTCAACCTTGCTATGTAAAGAAGCACATCTTTTTTGCAAATTTATTTCTACAATGACATCCTATACTCCATGTCTCCTTTACAGTTCCTTATTTATATTTATTTAGTCCCTTTTAGCCCTACCATTTCTCAAGTCACCCCAATTATGAGTGGGTCCAAGGATGTATTACAATGGCAATGTGTTGCATTGTGTTCACACCCACCAGGCACCTCTTTATTTCCCTTTAGGTGATTTTTATTTTCTATTATTCAGAGCCCAGTGTGTTCCATGAATCACAGCCATATAGCATTGAAAGAATATTGGTATTAAAAAGTAGGCCTTTAGTTCCAGGGAGAAATTTTTTTATTACTGAAAGAACTTTAAAATTTCCCAAAGGCAACCCAGCATCCTCTTCCCTCTATTCAATTATGAAGTCAACTTATTAATCATTTTTAGTATCTGGCTGAGTTTATAGATAGATAGAATTATATATAATTTACATAAAATATATACACACTGATGAATGAGTACTATAAGTTGACCATCCAACTACATATGATAATCTAGTTGGACTCTGCATACAGCATCATCCAAGACACTGTGGGGAACCATATGACTCACTCTTTTAAGTATATCTTAATAATTAGAGAATAAGTAAGCAAAGTTAGCCAGGATCAAAATAGGATTAATTAAAGTAGCTCCAGCAATGTTTTATGAGGTGAGCTTGTACTTTTCAGACAAGAATCTCTCAGAATTCTCTGTAGGGCATAATTTCCACACAATTTTTTCTATCTTTGAATAAGACATATTATTGTTCTTTAAGCATCTTCTGTGTAGTGAAATATCTTGCCTCAAAAATGAATATTCTTTCTCTGCTTGATTCTTCTTCTAAGGGAAGTTGGCCCACAGTTATAGAACAAAAATTGGGACAAAATGAGTTTATTTGTTATATCTGCCACAGAATCAGTATAATTTTTACATACAAATAGGAGATATTTTGTTGGAAGTGAGCCTTTCTGACAACTTTTTATTTTAATGAATCATTTGAATAGTCAATAAATATTAAACATAGCAGGATTGCCTATTCTCTGTATCTTTCAGTAAGATATACTCTGGTGAAGTTATGGACTATTGTCAAATATCACCCACAAAAGCTTGTCTCTTCCCTAACAGTGATGCTTTAAAGCACCTATAGATTAAAAGGTCATTACATTTTTTCCCACACCATTAGTACCTTTTTCTCTTTCAGATAATTTGGGAATACGTCTTTTGCCTTAGAAATTGTCATTTCCAGAATATATGCCTTTTACATGTACTTGGTCCAGGTCCACTGTTTCTCCTATCTTTTTTCTGTATGGTGACTTGTGCTTCTTCCTCTGTAAACACATCTTGGAACGTAAAGTCCAAATGTTATGGCTTTGTTGTTCTCAATACTGAAAACAGTTTATATACTCTCATAGATTATTTCCATCTTTTTTTCTTTCTGTTCTTTCAGCTTCATTCTCAAACAATCCCTCAAGGTGACTTTGCTTAGCTTACTTTCTCACAAAGCTTTCTTTAAACTAATTGTTCCCTCCACTTCCCTCTGTTTTATGAGGCAATTCTGTTTATAACTTTTTTTCCACCAGTCTTCTATGTAGGATTATGCAAACAAGTTTATATCCTAAATTCACTTTGCCATTGGCAGCCTTTGCCTTTGTTGGACAAGTTACTCAAGTGTTCACCAACAAAGGACATTTGTAGATTCTTTTGATCTTATTATAGTAATTGATTTATATTAGTTAAGCTTCCAAGTGAAATTATTATAATCTGTGTCAATGTACTACTCTGTCCATATTCCATTATTCAAGATCAATAAGTTGTTTAAATAGGTCAGGTTAGAATCTTTCTAATCATATGCAATATCTGTTTCTTAATTTTATTCTAATGTTTTATTCATTTTAATCTTTGCTATAACCAGATCAGCAATCTAATTGTACACAGACAATTTAGGAATTATTCCCATACCAGTAACAAGTCATTTCCTATTTGTTAAAATATAGTCAATTTCATGTTTTCGCTACTCCAATTTCCATGTCCAACCCCTTCCAATTCTTTTCTCCAAGAAAGCATTCAAAATGTATATTATATATTATCATCTATGTATCTTAGTTATTCCTTTCTCATTTCTATGTGATAGCCATATTTTCCCACCATCCTTATTTATTCATGGCTTTTCATCAAAGTCATAGCACATCAGTCATATACCGATTTATTTTGCAGAGATTTATTAAATTCCTTATAGAATTTCGCTTCATCTTCTACAGTAAATTTTGGTGAATAAGTTGTAATTATTTCAGATTGATCTTTTTGCAAACATTAACAATAAATACTATTCTGCAAAACTGTTGTCCTATGAAATAGTGTTTTTGTTGCCTTTGGACAAGATAAATACATTACAAGATAATAACCACTCTATCAATTCCTTTATTTGTCTTTCCAAGTAGAGCTTATAAGCCATCCTTCTACTTACCTGCAACTTTCTTCTATCTTCTGAAGTCATTTACAAAATATGAAGATATCATTTAATTTTTCAACATTGTAGTTCTTAGAATTCTTACAGATCCCTTTGGTAGTCTAGCTAAGCCTATGGGACCCTCTCACAGAATAGGCATCAATTTGGGAATAGCTGAACAAATTATTATATGACTATGTAATGGAATACTATCATACTATAAGAAATGAGGGGAAATATTATCTCAAAGAGACAAAGAATGATTATTATGAATTGATACAGAGCAAAGTGAGAAGAACCAGAAGAATCATTTATGCTATATATTATAAAAAATCAAAGGATTACCAAGAAAATCAATTATGCTAGAATATAGTTTGCAAAATATTTTTTAAATAACTTCTCAAACAACAGGTTAAGAACTGTTCCTGTAGCAATATGTCTACTCCATATGGACATTAGATGGGATTTTCAAACTGAGAGTACTAACAGGTAATTTAATGTTCATGAATGGTCATAACTATGTGATTCTAAGAGCCCTCCAACCTCCTTTTTGCCACTTTGCTTCCATTACTGCAGAAACAGAAAATAACCATACAAAACTAAGGGATGTTTTGTATTTTTCTTTGCTTCCCAGGTGCAATAGCCAAGAAATCTATTGGCAAGTGGTCTGCCTATATATTAGATATTATTTGTGTAAAAATTTATAGTGTTTTGGAAAAAGCAAGATTCTAGCAAACACTATTTTCTAAGGGTTTAAATGGGGATTTAAACTCAAATGTGTCTCCTACATTTATATTTTTAAAGATTTTAGAGAAAAAAGGACATTGAAGGATGCCTAATCCATGGATTTTGCAGTTTGCTTCAAGAGATACCAAAGAACAAACTGATTGTTTGATATTTCTATTCCCATAGGGAAAAAAATGCAGCTGTTTGAATCTTTATGAATTTGGTACCAACCTCACTTATTTTCTTGCAGAGTTTTGTGGTCATGTAGTCCAACCATATCATTTTACATTTGGAGAAACTACAACCCACAGAGGCTAAATGACTTGCCCAAGGTCATACAGATACTAAGTGAGAGAGCTGAGATTTGAACTAAGGTTCTCTTATTCCAAATTCACTCCTTTTGCCATGACAGCATACCAATTCTCTTTCTACTTTAATGAAAAATTTAATTTTTCTATTATAAGAAAATATTCCATGTTCATTACAACTATACAGAGGGTAGATTTCTTTGCAAACAGATCATTTTATTAGTAAAAATTAGATCAATTGTATGAAGGCAAATTTTTAATCATACCCAACATTCAACATTGTAGCAGTCATTAACAGAAATAAGAG
This sequence comes from Gymnobelideus leadbeateri, assembly GCA_011680675.1. NCBI lineage: Eukaryota > Metazoa > Chordata > Mammalia > Diprotodontia > Petauridae > Gymnobelideus > Gymnobelideus leadbeateri. The sequence continues at coordinate 177,155 of WOXC01004300.1, forward strand.
AGAAAGCACATTACTGCAGTGACAAAACACATATACATAAAGAACCTAATAATGTGGCATAATATACATACAGAAGAATATGAAACAAGGAAGAGGAGGACTCAAATCATTTCTCCAACTGTTTACTAACTGTGTGACCCCAGGGCAAAGTATAGTCTATCTGGTATTCAGTTGCTATTGTTCATGGAGTTGTGAACTGTGACGGGATCTAACCATTCTGTAAAACACTAAATAGCACTTGCCCATTAGGGCAGCGAGGTGACACAGTAGGCATAATGTCAGACCTGGAGTCGGGAAGATGTCTCTTCCCAAGATTACATCTGACCTCAACACTTACTAGCTATGTCACCCTGGAAAAGTTATTTAACCCTATTTCCCTGTTTCCTCATCTATAAAGTGAGTTGGAGAAGGAAATGGCAAACAGTTCCAGTATCTTTGACAAGAAAACCCCAAGTGGGATCACGAAGGGTCCAACATGACCAAAAAACAACTGAACAACAAAACTTGTCCTTCGACCTAGCTATATCACCACCAGGCCTATACCCCAAAGAGACCAAAGAAAGAGGGAAAGGCCCTGTACATACGAAAATACTTATAGTTGCACTTTTTGGCAAGAAAACATGAAAACTAAAGGGATATACACCAATTGGGGAATGGCCAAAAAAGTCATAGTATAGAAATATAATTGCATACTATTGAGCATTAAGAAATGAGGAAAATGGGGGTGGCTAGGTGGCTCAGTGAGTAGACTGACTAGCCCTGGAGTCAGAAGGACCTGAGTTCGGATCTGGCCTCAGACACTTAACGCACACAGAAATAAAAACCTAGCCATGTGACCTTGGGCAAGTTACTTAACCCCAATTGCCCTCCAAAAGGCCAAAAAAAAAAAGAAATTATTATTAAAAAAAAAAAAAGAAAGAAAGAAATGAGGAAAATGGGGCGGCTAGGTGGCGCAGTGAGAAAGAGCGCCGGCCTCAGAGTTAGGATGACCCAAGATCAGATCCGGCCTCAAAAAATGAGCACCCACACACAAATAATGACTGGCCGTGTAACCTTGAGCAAGTTACTTAACCCCAATTGCTTTAAAAAAAAAAAAAGAAGAAGAAGAAATGAGGAAAAAAATTGACTTCAAAGAGGCAAGGAATGACTGGCATGAACTAATGCAGAGCAAAGTGAGAAGAACCAGAAAAATTATTTATGTCATAAGACCAATTATAAAAATAAGCAATTTTTAAAACATTGTATAAAGGAATGAAGAATAAAATAAGCAAAATTGGGAATACTATTTATACAACAGCACTGTATAAACAAACACCTTTGGAATCTGTAAGAATTCTAATGCAATGATAACTATGATTCTGGAAGTCCAGTGGTAAAATATACTAGCCATGATAGAGGTAGCAAAATTTTATTATATATGTGAGTGGTATGTGTAATATATACACATACATATATGCATATACACATCTAAATATATATGTACACATATATATCTTATTGAGAGAATTTGCTTTGCCTGTGTGTTTATTACAAAGATTTTGTTTTCCTTTTTTCCAATAAGGTGGGAGAGAGAGCAAAAATAGTTCTGTTAATTTAAAATTTTTTAATTTAAAAATAAAATGAGAAGGTTGGATAATATGGCATTTAAGTTCCTCTCTGACTGTAAACCTATGATCTTATTTTGTGTCTTTTGAAAACATATTTAGATAAATGTTATACTGACATTTGAAATAGTATAAATCTACATTGTTCACAAATTCTCATACTCATGTATAGATAATGTGGAAATTCACAAAGGCAAAAAAAAAAGTCACTGGTTAATAAAGCCAGTAAAACACAAGCCATAAAGGAAATCCTATCTCCTACATTTACCAGCCATATGACCCTGGTCAAGTTACAGTTTTTCTGTGCCTATCTCCTCAACTCTAAAATGTAGGGGCTAGACTCCCTGGCTTCTAGCTGTAAATCTATTATCCTATGAAGTTAATTTAAAAATGGCAAAAGAGAAATGGATCGAGAGGTAGGAAACCTTGGTGAATCTCCACTCTAACACTTACTCTTGGCAAATATTCCTAGTCAGTAAATGGTTGTATCAAATACTCCTTTACAGAGTCACACAAAATTACAGAATTTCCCAAGTGAAAGTGACTGTAGTTCAAACCAGTCCTGACAAAGAATGTCCTCTACAGCATGCCATAGGAGTGATCACCAAGCATCTTTCTAAAGACCTCCAACAAGGGAGAACTCACTTCTTTCTAAAGAAGTTCATTACAATTTTAGTTACTCTAATTATTAGGAAGATTTATCTTTACATCAAGTCTAAATCTGTCTCTGAAATTTCTACCTTTGCTCCTAGTTCAGCCTTCTGAGGTCAAGGAGAAAAGTCTAACTGCTCTTTCACATAACCCATTAAATTTTTAAAGATAATTATTCTATCTCCCTCAAAGATTTTTCTCCCAGGCTAAACAAATCGTTTATACCTCCCAAGTTGACATCAAACCATTAATAATTTTTATCTACATATTCAACTGGTAACAAACCAACCTAACTGTACAGTTTACTAACCCATCAGTCTATCATTCCCTCCAGAGCAGCATGACTTAATGAAACATTTTGTTAAAAACCTCGTCAGAGAGGTTGCATGGTGTTGAAGTTAAGAAGCCAGTCTCAGAGGCAGAAAGACCTGCATTTGTCAAGACATACTACCTATGACTCTGGGCAAGTCACTTAATGGCCAGCTAGGTGGTACAGTGGATAGAGCACTTAGCTTAGAATCAGGAAGACTCATCTTCCAGAGATCAAATCCAGCCTTAGACACTTACTAGCTATGTGACCCTGGGCAAGTCACTTAAGCCTGTTTGCCTCAGTTTCCCCATCTGTAAAGAAGGAAAAGGCAAGCTACTCCAGTATCTCTGCCAAGAAAACCTCAAATGGGTCACCATGAGTTGGGCAGGACTGAAAAACAAGTTAACAACAAAGACACCAGACAAAAAGAGGAAGACTAAATGCTGATCTGCATTCAAAGAGGGGAGTTCCTTACTGGGAGCTACCTGTACCAAAGAAGTAGAAAATCTAGACCAAAAAGCACTTGCTAAAATACATCAGTAATGTTCTCCTGATCTGATCACAAAAATAAATAAATAAAGTTAATATGACATGGCCTATCCTTGGTGAAGTCACATTAACCCCTTTTTAATGATACCAATATTTTCTAGATATTTGAGAACCATCTTTTTAATAATGCGTTGTAGAATTTTGTCAAAAATGGAAGTCAAGTTCCTGGCCGTATAGTCCATAGGAGTAAGGCAGTACCCTTTAAAAAAATATTTTTTAATTAAAACTCTGGAAAAAAGATTTCAATGTGAAAAGAAAAAATATCCGAGTGGGTAAAGAATCCTGACCTGCATCAGGAAGCTAAAGAATAAAAGAATGCTAAATAGAAGAAGAGGGGAAGAAAGGTCAATGAATCCTATAAGCTAAAAAAATTTTTTTTAATTTGAACCTTGACCTCAAGGCAGTGGACACTTGAGGGAGGAAGCAGATTCTTGTCCTCCAAATAATGATAATAGGTATTGTCATCAAGTAAGAGATCATATGGAGGAGAAGAGATTAATGGGAACCCCCCACTGAAGGCTACTGAAGGCAGCCTTTGTGAACCTGATATTAAAGAGATCTGTTGTCTTTTCTGGTAGGTATATCCAAGCATGACAAAATATCCCAGGACTTGTCAAAATGGGTCTTATCTACTCACTTCTGGAGATTCACAAATTATATTGCCAGAATAAATCTAGAAGAAAAAATTTTGCTGCCAGAAGAAATATAGAAAAGAAAAAATATTTTAAGCTATGAACAGCAACCATTTCCACTGGCTAACTGCCATACATTTTAGAAGCACAGAAAAAATACTATGAAAGCTGGATAAGAGAAAATGGAGTGGCAGGAACATTTTTCCCAGTGAGAGGAGAGGTACAAATGTTTAACTAACTATTCACCCCTCTTCAGTGATTCTTTGGTACTCAGAAGCCCTACCGAGCAAGTCTCATGGTGCTACATGAAATAACAATACACCACAGAAACTGAGGGTCATCACTAATAGTGAGGACAAAATAGGGGTAATCTGGGAAGCAAGCTTTAAAAGAGATTAAAAAAGACAAACTTGAAGCAAGAAGAAAGAGTTAAAAATAATGGAGAGAGGAATGCATTAGGAGTTCAATCAGAAAATAATTTAAAATATTACTAGGCAGCAGCAGCAACAAAGGCCCACTTGAAGCTGAACAGAAACTACATATCTCTCATTTTGTTCTTCTCCCTTAAATAAACATGAAGTGGAACTGAAATATGTGCATGTTTATGCACCCACATACAAAATGAAGCTCATTATATAGCTTATTTATGAATTTTTAAATAGAATTCTATATTCCTTTCATTTTAAAAACAAATGGGTGAAATATTTCATATATCCTCTCAAAACACACACAACACTCTAAAAATGATTTGATTTGCCTCTTAGCCATATAGTCTTTCATTATCTCAGGAGTCACAAGATTTTTTCCCTATTGGTGGCCCTTTTTCTAATTGCTGCTATTGGATATAATAATAATAGCTAGTGTTTATGCAGCACTTTAAGGCTTACATACTTCATCTCATTTGGTCCTCACCTGTGAGGTAGATGCTGCATCCCGTTTTGCAGATGGGGAAACTGAACCTGAAGGAGATTTTTTTTTTTCCAGAGTTGTACAGCTGTCAGAGATACAATTCAAATTCAGGAACTCCTGACTCTAGTCTAGCGGTCTGACCACTATGCCCTGAAAATTCAGTTCTCTCATTTTTCATTTTCAATGTATAAGGAATTTTAGAGATCACCCAGTCCAACCCTCTCTTTTTCTTTTTTTGCAAATGAGGCAAAGATGGATCAAGTGACTTGTCCATTATAACACAAAACGCAAATAACAACATCATGGTGTGAACTCAGGTCCCCTGATTTAAAGTCCAGCACCCTTCCCACTGCACCACACTGGCTCCTACTTTGGGAGGCATTTTCTTCAAATGACAAAGACCACGACAATCAAATGCAGAGGGTGGTTGAAACGGTACCTGTGAAGTCCCCATTGTGTCTGAGCAGGGTGAGCACCAGGTATGGGCTTTCACCAGCAGCAGCAGTAGGTGGCCTTGCAGTACTTACAGCAGTGCTTCAGAAGATGGGAAACCCTAAGATGAGGAATGGATAGAAATGGGGAAAATGATAAAAGAAAAAAAAAGATAAACATCCTCCCCTAAAGGAAAAAAATCATGTGGAAATGAAAGAACAAAATCAAAAGCATGGGTCCAAGTAAGAGTTAATTTCACTGAGCACAGAAATTTAACGAGGATTAGGTGAGTAGAATGAATAATTAGGCATCAAAGATTACCCCAAGGGTCACTATATTATACAATGTATAATATATACATTGTATAATATGGAATTGTACAGTATATAAAATATGACATGCATTACCATTGATGTGCCATCTCAGAAATTTTTCCAAAGGAATCCTGTAATTTCAAAGCTGGAAGAGAGTTCACTTAATGTAGCTTCATTATAAAGCCCAGGAAACTTGGGTCCAAATAGGTGAAACGATTTGTTCAATAAAATAATAATGACCATCATGTATATAGAGCTGAGGGATTTAAATGGACATTCATGACCTTTTTAAAAAATATATTTTAATGATTGAATTTTAATATCATCTATTTCCTTTCTAATCCTATATATTTTATTTTATACATTTTAAAATATTATTCTGAAAACGGAGTTCACCAGACTGCCATAGGGATCCATCACACACACACACACACACACAGACACACACACACACACACACACACGTTAAGAATCCTTAATGTAGAATTTCAGAGTGTGAGCACTTTATACATCTTATCACATTTGACCTCTCACAAGAATTCTGTAAATAAATAATAAACTATAATATTGTAATAATATTATTATAAATAATAATTTTATTATAACATAATAATTATAATGATATTGATAATGATTATACTATTATAAATAAAAACAATAATATGCCCATTTTCCAGATGAGGAAATTGAGAATTAGAGAGATTAAATAAATTGTGTAACAGGCTGTTTAAAAGCCAGGGCCTCCAGGCTCTGTATCTAGCACTTTCACAACACTATGGTGTTATACCTAAGCCATAGACAACAGATCCTTTTAACTATAAATCCAGGGATCTATCCACTAAAACAGAGTGAATCAATTTTAGCATTTCATTGAAAATGGTCAACATATTGAGAATCAGTAATATCTGGGTTCAAGCCTGCCCCAACACATAGGTGTGTAACCCTGTGCAAGTTATTTAACCTTTCAGTACTCCTAGTAATTCTAAGACAAAGAAGACATACTGATCTGCATTTGAAAAAAATTAATTTTCCTCACCTTGAATTGCATACACCAATGAAATTACAAGTATAGGGGAAAAAATCTGCTAGTACAGAAAACCTTTTGGGAATCACTCCTAATATTTTGTAGAATCAGAATCAAGGAAGCAATCAGAGAGTTTTTTTTTTCCTCTTGTCCAAGACCAAAACGAATTCTAGATAGGGATAAGGTATTAAATTTTACTTAGTCTCTTATACATATTTCACATTACAATTAAAAATCTAAAGGAAGATGTCCAGGACTATGAGTAAAAAGACCCAAATTAAAGTGTTAATAACTTACTCTGTGGCCTTAGGTAGATAAGTTTACCTCTCTGATCATTAGTTTCCTCATCTTTAGGAAGGTGGTTTGGTTAAAATAATCATTAAAGTTCATTCCAATTCTAAAATTTTGATTCTCAAGTTTTCATATTATCACTGAAATTCTATTTTACCACCAAAAATAATTGCTCCGATATCTTTACTCATAATGGAGGCATGAATATTTCTACATTTTCAAATTTAATCAGGAGTAGATAGAAAACCAGCTGCTTTTATTTAACAAACACACTTGTAATTTTTTAGAGGGAAAAGGAGAAATAAATTATGTGTAGTATCTAGATTAGAATTCAAAAATTAGCTTTCATTATACAACTATCAAGAACCTTTTAAAAAGTCTCAATTTTGTTCTTTTTAATGGAAACTTCACCAATTGTTTTTCTTTACCTCTTATGTTCTACTTCTCCTCAAAAAAGGCAATACTTCAGTAACAAACAGATGTTAACCCCATCCCCAAGAAGTTTCATTTAAGAGAATATAAGGAAGTCTAAAAATAATATTTAAAAATATAAATTAATCATGATTAGGTTTTGTTTTTTGCATTAAAATTTTTTTTAAGTAAAAAGTATAGTAGAAATAAAATGCTTCTTTACTCAGGTTTTATTTAGAAGTGTGTTTATTCATTAGGGAAACCACAAGACAAGTAATGAAGTATCCTTGCATGAGTATTCTACAAGCCATTTCTAATGTAACCACTAATTTTTTTCTTTTCAAACTTCCCCCCCCAAAAATCAGAAGTATTCTCTAGGCCTTGCCAGACAAATAATTATGTACAAAGTTTACATACTACCTTTTTTCACCCTTTTCCATATTAGTAAAGAAGAAATTCTAGGATCATTTTGGTAGAATAAAAAAGTTCTTAGAACCTTCCAATCAATACCAAGTTAAGAACATGTTCTACTTTAAATGAGAAGATATATTGGCAAAGAATATTTAAGTATTTCTTCCAAATTTGAACATGACTATTATTTAGTAAATGTTATTTGACAAATTATATATATATATGTGTGTGTGTGTGTGTGTGTATACATATATAAACACATACATATATGTATGGGTATATATGTATTATCTATACATACACATATATGTTACATCCATGGTACTTAGTCATTCCTCTCTTTCCCTACTGTGATTGATCTTGCTTGAAAAAGGCATTGGCCTGAGTGTATACATATAACGTTTATTACAGGGCACAGCACTTTCTCTTGGACTGAACTGGGTACCAGCATAGGCTGCTAACAGGCTTGGTTGATTTAAATAATGCCAGGCATGCATCTCTAACCAGGAATTTTTGCACTTGGATCAAATACAGTAAATCTAGTCAGAGACAGTTAGCATGAAACTTGCTCTCACTTGAGGTGAACAGTAGGATACTACACTGAGGAGTAGGGAGAGTCATATATGTCAAGATACCAGCCTGAAGCTATGGTTAGTCTGATTACCAAGAGAAGGAAGTAAGGCAGGGGTATTCATTCCAGACTGGTACTGGGTAGCTTACTATTTTAACTACTTATTTTTACTATCTAGATCAGGGATTCTTAACCTTATTGTGTCATAGAAACCTTTGGCAGTGGAGACTATCAATCAGAATAATGGACTAAATAAAATACAAGGATTACAAATAAAAATAAAGGTTAGAGGAAAATGAAGATAAAGATAGATTTTTTTTCCCATCTAAATTCACACAGCTCCTGAAATCTATCTGTAGACCCCTTGAAACATGGACACTGAATTATGAGCCCCTGATCTAAATATCCTTCCTAACTAGGATCTAAATTGTAGTTGGTGGACCATGTGATCAGCCTTGAGCAAGGAATTTAGCTGAAAGCTCTGGCATCCATGAGTGGACTCAATCCCCTAAATTCATTAAAGATAGAACCCTTCTTAGCTCAGATGAAGAGCTGCAGGGAAATGAGATAATAAAAAAATGGCAGGAACTGGATAGAAGAGAAAGATGTACAAAGTAGTTGCTAACAACATTTGACTAAAAATCCTTCATATGTATCAGTTGTGCTTAGCTGTTGTTTTTGTTGGAAATTTAGTAGAAAAGTGGTCATTTTTAATCCAGACAATTGAGCTAGCTAGTCTTATCTCATTAAAAAAGGCAGGAAATCTGCTCTATATAAATAAAGCTCTGCTTAATAGTCTTCATCAAAAAGAACGGGCCCAGACAGCAAACTAGAAAGATAAATATATTTGAGTAATAAAAGAGGTTAGATGAGGATTAAGTACTTACATTCTAACAGGGTGTCAAGGGACAATTTTGCTTTCAGAATCTTCATGTATTCAAGGGTCAGAGAAGTTATTGAGTCAGATATCAGGGTCTGAAAGTGAATTTGAGCTATTTTATTCGTTTTAAGAAATGCAAATAGAGTGAGAAAAGGAAAATGGAGAAGAGAGAACTTTTTGCATAAATGGAATACTTAAGAAAAATAGTACAAATATGGAGAAACAGTGCAGGCAGTAGATATTTCATAAGCATTTTTATATGAACTGGATAAAGGAGGGTTGAACAAATATACAAAAACACAGTGATGTAGAAATCATAAAACTCAACAGGAAAACTGTCTTGGAAAGGTGAAACTGTTATAAAAGAGGGAAAGTAAAAGCGGGGAGAAATAATCGAAAGCAAAACAAATTTTAATTTTGGAAGATTGGTAGCAAATGAAAATATAGAAGAATGAAGGCAAGGCGGCTAGGTAGCTAGGTGGCACAGTGAATAGAGCACCTGCCCTGGAGTCAGGAGGACCTGAGTTCAAATCTGCCCTCAGACACTTAACACAAAATCTAGCCATGTGACCTTGGTTAAGCAAGTTGCTTAACCCCAATTGCCCTCCAAAAAGCAAAAGGGAGGAAGGAAGGAAGGAAGGAAGGAAGGAAGGAAGGAAGGAAGGAAGGAAGGAAGGAAGGAAGGAAGGAAGGAAGGAAGGAAGGAAAGAAAGAAGGAAGGAAAGTAACATGAGAGTATAGCCTCGATGGAGACAAAAGAGAAACAGACACCATTTCAATGACAGATTACTAACAACAATCAGATTTTTCTCTTTCTCTACCCTATTTTCTTCTATAAAGAAGGGCAAGGGGAAAAAAGAGCAATAAATAAATATTAAAAAATACTATGGAAGAAAACACATAGTCAATATTAATTAGATGAATCTATATATAAAATAGAAAACATTAACAAAATGATTAGAAAGAAAAATCTAACAGTTATAAGAAACACACTTGAAACAAATATTCATACAGAATTAAAATGAGCAGAGGTGATTATGCTTCAAGAGAATTAAAAGAAGTACAGATGGCAATCAGAATCTCAGACAAGGCAACAGTTACAATAGATAAGCAAGGGAACTCCATCACATTTAAAAACACCAAAACAATAAAATAATATCAATACTTTATCTATGAGCAGCAGAATAGTATAGTAAAGAGCTTCCTGTGAATCCAGAAAGATTTGGTTCAAGTCTCTCTACTGATACATCCTAGTTGTTTGACTCTAGGCAAAATCATTTAGCCTATCAGAGAGCTCTAGGCTACTACCTCATACTATAAAAGTTAGGAAGGTGTCAGCCTACATTGGTAAAGAGACTTCCTCACTAGGTGCTCTTTCTTTCAATGGAATCACACATCCAAACTATGTTACCTATTTAATATATATGAACCAAATAGCCTAATAACTAAGTTCTCAAAAAGAAAAATTCATCAAATTATAGTGAGATATCAACTCTAGAATAGGTAGAGATCTCACTATGAGACCTAATAAAAATATAACTCCCCCAAATCTGACAAAAACATAAACAAGAAAGAAGCTAAGACTAGAATAGAGCTTTTAATAAGTTACATATGATACATCACTAGTCATTGTTGACTGAAATAAAAAAGAAGTATACATATTTTTTTAGCAATTCATGGTACCTTTATGAAAATTGGTCCTCTGCTAGGACACAAAAACCTCATAACACAGAAAAGATTAAATATTAAACTTATTCTTTGACCACAACATAATAAAAGTTATAATCAAGAAAAAGTCTTTGAAGAAAGTTTTCAAACTTGAAAGGAGAATAATAAAATCCTAAATAATTTTGGGATCAAAGAACAAACCACAGAAACAATAGAATATTTCAAAGAAAATGACAAAGAAACATACCAAAACTTGAGGGAGGGAAGAACATCCAAAAAAGTCCTTAGGAGAAATAATTCCATCAAAAAAGAGAAAGAAAGAACAATGAATTTAATATGCTATTTTTAAAAACTAGAAAAGCAATGGATCAAAAAAAATTTACAAAGTTAATTTTGAAATTGAAGAAATCAATAAAATTGAAAATAAAATATATTAAATTAATAAAACCAGGAACTGGTTTCCATTTACATTGTTCTGATAGTTGTATATGTTGTTTTCTTAGTTCTGCTTTCTTCACTTTCCTTCAATTCTGTAAGTCTTTAATGGTTCTCTGTATTCATCACATCATCATTTCTATAGCACAATATTCCATTACACTGTTGCACTATAATTTGTTTAGCCACTTCCAAATTGACAAGTATTTACTTGGTTTCTTATTCTTTACTACCATAAAAGTGCTGCTACAAGTATTTTGTTGTACGTAGGGACTTTCTATCTATGGTGTCTTTTGAGTTTATGCCTAATAGTGGAATCTCTAGGTCAAATGGTATAGACATTTGAATCACTTTAGTTATATGATTCCAAATTACCTTCTAAAATGGTTGTACCAGTTCACACTTGTGTCTTTCTTCCCCCAACCCCTACTAGCATTGGCTATTGCCATCTTCTCTCATCTTTACCAATTTTCTAGGTGTGAGGTAAAAATCTCAAAGTTGTTTTGACTTGCATTTTTTATTGGTGATTATGTGAATTTTTCTATACTGTTATTAATAGTTTGCCATTCTTTTGATAACTGTTTCTTCATATCTTATGATATGAACTTATCTATTGAGGAATGACTTTTAGTCTTGTATATCTGTTAGCTGTCAATATAAACTTAATATCAAACCCTCATCCAAGAAAATTGATACATATCTTAGGTGTGTTTATTTTGATTATACCAAAGCTTTTAAATTTCATATAATTAAAATTAGTTATTTTATCTTTTGTAAGTATTTCCATAACTTTTTTGTTAAGAATATATCCCAGAAGATAATAGAGTTTACTTATTGAACCCCACAGATTTGATTAACTTTCCTAAAGGTAGCAGGATATAAAATAAGCCCAAAGATGGCCAGTCTTTCTGTTTATAACCAAGAAAATCCAGCAAGATCAACCACAAGAATTCATCAAATACACACTATGTATCACTTAGCACATAGACACTGGGGACAGAGAGAAAAACTGTAACATGGCCTCTACCCTCAAGGAACTCACCTTCTAACAAGGGAGAAAACATTAACTATTCATTTACAAGACATTTACAGAGTAAATGGAAGATATTCTTGAAGGGAAGGAAAGTTGATGGGGAGGGAAAATGGAATACATAAAAAACCTTCTGCAGAAGGTGGGATTTTAGTGTTACTGCTAAAGCAATCCAGATAATCTAGAAGATAGAAACGAGATGGGAGATCATTCCTGGCATATAAGACCAGGGAAAAGGAAGGGGTGAAGAGAGGAGTATTGTGTGTGTGGAATATCATGTAGGCCAGTGTACTTGGATTATAGATTTTGTGAAGAGAAAGTATGGAAAGATTGAAATTCCATTCATAAAGCACATAAAATGAATACAATATCTAGGAGATAAATTACCAAGATATATAAATGAATTAAATGAATAAAACTACAAGCCACTCTTTATAAAGTAAATGAATTAATAAATAAATGAATAAATAGATGAATAAGCAGATAAATGGATGAAGTAACTGAAGACTTGTACATGGTCATACTCTGCTAATTAAAATAACAATGCTACCTAAATCTACAGATTTAGTACCATACCAGCTTAGCTACCAAGCAGTTACTTTATAGAGCTAAACAGACAGATATGTCATATGTATATGTAACAGATATATATATACACATATATATACATATTTATGTAAATGAAATCTATCTGGAAAAACTAAAGGTCAAGAATTTTAAGGGAAATTATGAAAAAAAAAGCATAGAAAGGAAGGGAACTTGGGAGTACCAAATAATACAACAAAGAAGTGATTATCAAAACTATTTGGTACTGGTTAAAAAATAAAAATGTTGAGTGAAATAGATTATGTACTCTAAGAGTTAGAATCAATTAAATACAACGCAATAATGCTCAATAAATCCAAGGAAACAAAATACTTCTTTGAGGGCACACTCAGTGAAAGTTTATGGGAAAAACTGAAAAGTAATTGAGAAAAAATTAGCCTTAGATCAATATCTTACAACATGTACCATAATAATGAGCTTCAAACAGATATATGAACTAAATATAAAAGATCATATCATAAGCAAATTACAGGAGAATGGAAAGAGATACCTTCGAAAATTATGGATAGCAAAGGTCTTGATCAAACTAGAAATGGAGAGGATTTCCGGGACATAAAAAAAAAACATTTTTGATTACATAAAGTTGAAAAGATTTTGCACAATGCAGTTAAAATTAAAATAGATGCTGGTAAATGCGGTGAAATCAGCAGCAAATTTATTTGATAAAGGTCTACTATTCGAAACTATAGGTAGCTGAGACAAATATATGAGTCAATCCTTAATATATACTATGAATGGCCAAAATATGAGAATGGGCTGTTCTCAAAAGAAGAGTTCCAAGCTATCAACTATGATATGAAAAATGCACTAAAATCATCAGATCTTTTTTCAATATAGAATGATTTGCAGGGAGTTTTTTGTTCCTCTTCTTTTTTTTTCCTTTTAAACCATTATTAAAAGGCCCTGGCTCCCTGGGATATGAGAAATCAAGGCAATATAAAAACAAAAGTTATACCTAAAAAAAAGTCTTTTTTTAATAACCAAATTAATTAGAGAGTGGAAAATTGAAACAAATCTAAGGGTTCATTAACATCAGATCATCAAAAATGATCAGATAAAGGAAATTACAATAATTGGTTGTGGGAGAACAGGCACACTAATACAACTGGCAGGGCTGTAAATTGGTCCAGACATTCTGAAAATCAATTTGGTAAAAGTCACTAAGCTGTGAACATTCTTTGACCCAGTGATACAACTACTAAGCCTATACCCCCCAAAAGATTAAAGAAAGTGGTAAAGGATTTATATATACAAAAATGTTTATAGCAGTACTGTGTCATAGCAAAGACCTAGAAACACAAGATATGCCCATCAACTGAGGAATGGCTAAACAAATTATGGTTTATAGACATAATGTAATATTATTGACACATAAGAAATGACAAAAGGGAGAAATGCAAAGAAACCTGAAAAGAGCTATATGAATTAATACAAAGTGAAGTGAGCAGAACAAGAATAATTTCTATAATGATCACAAAAATGTAAATGAAAACAACTTTGAAAAATTTAAAAAACTCTGATCAATGCAATGACTAATCTTCACACCAAAATACTGTGTCTCCTCACTCTTAGAGGAGGGGTAATAAAACTGTAAGTGCAGAATGACAGTTTCCAAACATGACTGATACAAATTTGCTTTGCTTGACTACTTATTTGTAGTTGACTACTTATTTATCAGGTGAGAGTGCAATGAGGCAGCAATGATAATAACAGCAAACAAACAAACAAAAAAAATACCTAGAAAGAAAGAAAAGAACATTAATGAAACATTTAATACATAGAACAAAAAGCAATTTCAGAAGATGACATAGAAAAGTAGGACTATATTGGTACTACCACATTTTTTAAAGTTACATGAAATAGATTTCACATAGGTTTCATATCAACACTTTTTTCTTGTCCTCATATATGTAACGATGATTTTCTAGTTAATAACTTAAAAGTAATAAAAATGATATTATTTATTTCAGATATGCCAGAACCTTCTCAAACTGCTATAACACAATGTATTCTTAATGATTATATTAAGGGAAAGGACATTGCCAGAATGAACCTAGAAATCATTGATAGGCGTTATGAAGCTCTGGGCAGGAAGCTTAAGAACCTGGGAAGATTCAGTTAATATTGTCTGCTGATTGAAGGCAGTGGCTTTGGAAGAGAAGTAGATTCATAAAGTGAACAGCTGGTTAAGGAGATTGTGACTAGGAATGGGTTGAAGTTTTCTGGACAGACTTAACACACACACACACAAAAAAATTATGGGCTTTTGGTCATGGACAGAATATGGTTAATAAGAGCTGGTAAAAAAAATCTATATTTGCTTGGAGTCTTGTGAATTAAGAGGGTTTTATATTGAAAATACAGGGAAAAGAATAAAACTGCCTTCAGCATATTTACTAAACTATACACCACAAAGAATACTAGCTACAACATAGAAAGAGTAGTACAGAAACTCAGTAATTCATAAGAGACAAAATCCAAAGGGGAGTAAGCAATAAAAACCTATTGTCTTAGATGTCCATGCACAAATGTACAAAGCAGAGGTTTCAAAGGCAGCAGATGGGGGAGAAGACTAAAATCCCAATTCAAGCACATGTATTTGATTGCAAAGATTCCACAAAAGCTTAGAAGGTTTCATGGTTGGAATGTGACTCTGGAAGAGAATACTTTATTCAAAACTAACAAAATAGATGAATGAGAAATTGTGGGATACTATTGCATATTAAAAAGCTATACTCATGTGAGTAAATTCAGGTACCAAGGGGTGCTCCATGGTAAAGAACATTTGGGTGAAAAATCAACAGTAAAACATATTGTATCAGTATTTGCATAGACAAATGGCCTAGACAGAAGGAAAAAAGAGGGCATTTGTAGAAACTGGACATTTTTAACTTAAAAAAAGACTTTGATAATGATGCGTGCAACATAGTACATTTTCATATATTTTAAGAGCTACCATTTATAAGAGGACAGTGTCGGGGAGGGGCAGAACTCAGAGTAATGAGGCAAAATTGCAAAGAGGCAGATATAGGTTTGGTAAAAGGAAAAACATAGCATTTAAGAACTCTCCAAAAGTACAATAAACTATTTCAGAAAGACTGAAGGTTTTCCAAATGAAAGCTGGATGACCTTTTGACAGAGAACATCATAGAAGTAATTCAGTGATTTATAAACCCCTTAAGGAAAGATATTTCTTTGGTTTTGGTTTGTACCCCTAGCACTTAGCAGAGTACCTTCCACATAATAGATATTTAATCAATGATTGTTGAACTGAATTTTTGCTCAAGTATGGGTTTAACATGATGGTCTCTGAGGTTTCTTCCAATTCCAAGATTCTAAAAAGGTAGCAACATTTAGTAGAAAGAGCACTGGATGTGGAATCAGAGGACCAGAGTTTGAATAATCCAGGACCCTCAGACTATCCATTAAGCTCTCTGAGCCTCAGTTTATTTATCTCTAAAATAAGAGAGCTGGGGAGGGAGGGAGGGAGACAGAGAGAGAAAGAGAGACAGAGACAGAGTGTGTGTGTGTGTGTGTGTGTGTGTGTGTGTGTGTGTGTGTGTGTGTGTGTGTGTGTGTAATCTTAAGCAAGGGTTAGTTTTGTGTAATTTTGAGAGATAGTGGAGGATAGAAGGACCTGGCATGCTATGGTCCATGGGGAGTAGAACATGACTGAACAATTGAACAAAAAGTTCAGTGTTTATTTCAGAGAAAGGATGGTAGGGAAGAATTTAAAAATCCACTTCCCCCTTCCCATGTAAACGTGAGCAGGAGGAACTAATAAAGTGAAGCCAGTGGTTGTCAAATAATGCCCCATCAAACCAGCCCAGACTGAGAACAACCCTTGCCTATGGTACCCCCAAAATAATAATTCACATTTATGTTGTGCTTCAATGTACAAAGAGCATTGTCCTCATAAGAACTCTGTGAAGTAGATATTATAAGGATCATTACCCCAATTTTACATATAAGGACGCTAAGTCTCAAAGAGTTTAAATGGCTTGTCCAGGGTCACACAGCTGGTAAGTATCAGAGCCAGTATTTGAGCTCAGGTCTCAAGACTCCCAGTCTATCACTCTATCCACTATGTTGCCATAGTATCACCCTTATCACAGGTCACTTTCATCTCCATTTTACATCCAGACAAGTTTACTTGAATGAATCAGTGTCATGCCACGTCCAAAGAATGCAGTAGGATTAAAATAAGATTATGTAATTTGTTCATATCCTCTATCACATACATTTTATAGTGAGAACCCACTGATAGAAAGTGTACCTGGTAATGATGGGATGGCTAGAAGCTATCATTTGTTCAGAAGAATACCAGTTCCCATGGGTATGTTATTACACATTGCATGGCCCAAATTATCTCCACCATTCAACAGATACTTCCTGTATTCCTGATTAAGCAAGCACTCCTCTGATAAAATTTTCAAAATTATACTCAAACATGCCCAAACTATTCGAAGTAGTCCCAAAACTGCATTAAAGTATTATTAAACACAATAAATCTGCCTCAAATGGGAATTATCCTATAGACATATGTTATCATAACATTATAATCACTCTTCTATTCTGAATGTACTCTTTGGTACCTTTACTCTGAATATCAAAATAAAAGATCATACTTCTCAACTACTTTTCAGAATATTGAGTTCATTTACCCTTCTTATCTCATTATCTCACATATCTATAGAAGGATGCTTATCAACATTTCAATAAAACCCCCTCTGTCTAATAACATCTGACAGACCAGCAGACTCATTAAAGTGGATACTCCCTCCAAACATAGACAGCAACCTGTACCTGCTTGCCCATCCTATGAGTATAGAATGATTTCAGTTCAACCTCTGTTGATTTGATGACTTTGTAGGAAACATCTAACATTATAAATTTTAATCAAACATTTCTTAAAATATCAGTGAATTTTTATTATCAATATAATAGCATTCATTTGCATGATTGCCTGTCTTTATTTAATGATCCTCTTCCCTCTCCCTCTTATCCACATGATCTCTCTTCCTCTTAACTCAGTTACCCTTTTTAAACTGCTCATGACTCAGTAGTAGGAAAGCAGCTGTAGCTGACAGCTGGTGGGCAGTGAAGCAGGTGAACATCAAAGGAAACAGAAAAGTCAGCAAAGAAGTGACTGGAAAGTTTTCCATAAGACCATAGGCATTGCCTCCTTTACGAAAGCCACACTAATGCCTTTTTGTGGTATTCAGGGGACTCTGGGTCATCAAAGACCATGCCAGCTGAGTGCAAAAACTGGCAGGTAATACCAGGCTGAAAGACTTCAAGACAGGCCTGATGACAAACTGCCTGCCTGTCTTCTGAGAGCCCGCATTAGTAATTTTGAAGATATTCATCACCAGGTATGACAAAGGGAGAAGAAATTTTTAGCCTCAAAAGCCCAAGGGGCTATCTACCAAGTTATAGAGAGGTTGCAACCTGCACAGGGAATCTGTAATAGAAATAGGACCTATACTGAAGAATTTGTGGATCCTTAAAATATTGCTAGATGGCATAGTGCATAGAGAGCCAAATCTGGAGTGAGGAAGACCTGAGTTCAAATCTGGCCTTAGAGACTTACCAGCTGTGTGACCCTGGGCAAGTCACTAAACCTCTCTTTGCCTCAGTTCCATCATCTGTAAAATGGAGATCAAATAGCACCTACCTCCCAGGGTTGTTGTGAGGACTAAATGAGTTAATAATTGTAAAGTACCTATCATTTAGTAAGCATTATATAAATGCTAGCTATTATCAGCCATTATGTTACCAACCATCCTTTATGATCATTTTTTTTTTTTTTTGCTTTTTGGAGGGAGGAAGGCAGGGCAATTGGGGTTAAGTGACTTGCCCAAGGTCACATGGCTAGTAAATATTAAGTGTCTGAGGCCCAATTTGAACTCAGGTCCTCCTGACTCCAGGGCCAGTGCTCTATTCACTGCACCACCTAGCCGCTCCTTTTCTCAGCCTATTCTAAGCCCTTAGCACTGGCTTCTGATTTTAACATTCAACTGAATCTGTTCTCTACAAAATTAACAATGATCTCCTGACTGACAAATCTAATGACTTTTGCTTGATCCTCATCATTCTTGATCATCTTTCTGAGGCTCCTGACACTGTGGATCATCCTTTTCTCTACAGTGTCTACTATCTGGGTTTTTGATGAGTCTCTTCTCCTATCAATCTAAATACAATTTATTATTATCAAGAAAAGTGTTATCATCTCCCCAGTTACCCAGGCCAGAAATGTTGGTGTTATCCTCAACTCCTTGGTCCCACTCACCGGAGATTATTCATTTTGTTACCAAACCTTATTTCTACCTTCACAATATCTCTCATATTTCCCCTTCCCTCTACTCCCATAGTTATCAACCCAGTTCACATTCTCATTACTTCTTCCCTGGACTATTGCAATGGCCTTCTTTTCCCATTCCAATCCATCTTTAACTCAGATATCAAAGCAATTTATCTAAATTACAAGTCTGTCCTTTTTACTCTTCTCAAATTCCAATGACCCCTTATTACTTCTAATATCAAATAGAAAGGTTTTACAAATAAATCTCTATCCAACTGGTCTCTTTTTACCTTTCCAGAATCGTTATACTTTAATATCCTTCACACACTACAATCCAGCTTTACTGACCTACTTGTTGCTCCTTGTGACTTTGTGCAGATTGCCCCCTGTGCCTGGAATGCCCTCCCCTTCACCTCCATTTCTTACCAACACTGGCTTCCTCAAAAATCCAGCTTGAATCTCACATTCTTCAGAAAGTGCTTTGTTGTTCAGTAGATAGATCTTTGGGCCTGGAGTAAGGAAGACTGAAGTTCAATCCAGTCTCACCTATTAACTAGCTGTGTGACCCTGGAAAAGTCACTTGACCTGGCTGCCTCAGGTCCTCCAACTGAAAAATGGGGACAATAACAGAACCTACATCACAGGGTTGTTATGAGGATCAAAGGAAAAGATATTTGTAAAGCACTCTGCACAATGGCTACCACAAAATAGGTGCTTGTTCCCTCCTCTTTCCAGTTCCCATCTCCAAGCTGCTAGTATCTTTTCCTCTTAGATTACCTCTTTCTCTGTTTACATAATTTTTTTATGTACTGAGTTCTTCACCTGTTTTTTTCCTGCTATTGAAATGTGAGCTCCTCCAGGACAGGGTCTGTTATTGCCTTTCTTTGTAAGCCCAGTGCTTAACACAATGTCTGGCGGTTCCTTAATAAATGCTTTTTAATTGATTGTAAATTCATATTATGTTCTTTCATGTATTCTCCATTTTAGTCAAACTAGTCTACTAGCATGTTCCCTAAACTCAACAATCCATCTCTGCTTTCAAAACTTTCCACAGTCAAATTTCCATGCCTAAAATTCACTCCCTCCTTAACTCCTCTTCTTTGAAGAAAATTAAATTTCTAAACAGCTTAGGTGTCAACTCCTACCCCAAGTCTTTCCTGATCTCCCAGTTTATAATATTCTCTCTACTTCTGGAAATCATTCTGCACTTGTTTGTTACATCCCAGTAGAATGTGAACTCTTTGAAGTAAGGGACTATTTCATTTTTACAACTGAAATGCCTGGTACAATACCTGGCTAATTTAACTGAGACCAAGCAAAGACTCTGCACACAGTCCAATGCAAATCACAATCATCTAAGATAGTAGATAAATCCTAAGAAGTTGTCAGAGGCATAGAAAGCTTAAGTGACTTTTCCAGCTTCACATAGCAAAATCAGTGATAGTATTTGAACTCTGGTCTTCCTAACTCCCAACCTAGATACTTATCCAATATGCTAGGTTGCCTTTTGTGCCTTACATGTATGAGGCACTCAGTAAACATTGCTCCAATTGAATTCAGTCCACCAAGTCCACTTTCACTTCCTAAAGTCCTATCTCTCAAGGTCTAGCTCAAAGGTCACCTCCCCCTACCCCCACCAAAGAAGCCTTTCCTAACCACATTAGCCAGAACTAATCTTGTATTCTTGGAATTTTCATTTCACTTTGATAGATAGAAACACCTCCCTTATATTCCATACTAAATTAAAAACTCCAAAGACAGGAATACTGTCAGAATTCTTTGTATCCCTCCACAATGTATAGGAAGGGCACCTAGGTGACACAGAGGATAGAATTCAGGACCTGGGGTCAGGAAGACCTGAATTCAAATCCTGCCTCAGACACTAGCTGTGTGATCCCGGGCAAGTCACTTAACCCTGTTCATCTCACTTTCCTCATCTGTAAAATGAGCTGGAGAAGGAAATGGCAAACCACTGCCAAGAAAACCATTGCCAAGAAAACCCCCAATGGGGTCAGGAAGAATTGGACGTAACTTAAAAACAATTGAACAAAACACAGCATCTAGGACAGTGCTAGAAAACATTAGGCACCCAACCAATGTTTACTAAATTAGTGAGTTTTACCAGAGGCATAAATAACTATGCAAATATGCAAATTACATGGTCTCCTAATTGATTGTCAACTTGTAGTGACTGATTACTGAAAACAAACTATTTGAGCCTGGCTAGAACCAGGTTTATGAACCAAATAATGTTAGTTAACTAAGAAACAAAACTAAGTAATTTAAGAAGCTAGAAAAACTAATTGCAACTGATATTTGACTAATCATATACCTGCTTCTAAATCTCTATTCCCATTCTCAAAAAAAACCCCTGTTTTTTCTAGATAGTAGGCACTCAGTGCAGTTTGCTGACTGACTAAAACAACGAACCGAATCCAGACCAGACCAGAAAATAATATTATACTTTTGGAACCGATTCTAAGAATGAAAATACAATATGTTTAGCAAACGAAGATGATAGAAAATGGCAACATGGCATGTTTCATAAATACAGATTGTGAAAAAGCAATTCAGAGTGTAATGATGCTTCATTTTCAGAACAGCACTGAATCAAAAACAACAGACAGGAAATAGTGATGTGTGAAATCAAATTATTAAAAGGATTAAGCATTTTTCTAGAATTCATATTTGCAAGTGTTCTATAATCATTTTATTAACATTAGCATAAGATGTGTAATGGTGTGTACAAGAGGAGTAACAGTCTTGTTGCCTAGTATTTTCATTAATGACCAAAAAGACAATAAACAACAATTTAGTAAAAAAAAAAAAAGTTATATAGCAGACATTTTTAACAACCAACTACTGCAAGAGAAGAAAAAATGAAAGGACAACAGTGGGGTGGTGGGAGCCAACCATGGTGGATGAGAGAGAGGCATTTGGAATTAATGTAAAGCACATACATTCAATGGGAAAAAGCACTAATGCTTAGAGAGTAGTAATGCAAACAGTAAATAAACTAGAAAGGAGTCTGGAATTCAATAGAGCAACAGAAAAAGCCAATAAAATGTCTGAGCCAAAGGAAAGGCGTCATTAAATTGCTTGAGTGTGTGTGATTATACCTGGCAAGTGCCTGTAATCATTTCTGGCTACCTCATTACCAATGAAGGTCTAAACCAAAACTCAGACATGGAGCAAAAGGCAAAGAACAATCAGAGAGCTCCATAGTCCCACAAAAGACTGAGTCAAATGAGAACAACTATAGTTCCTCTACACAGTTTGGTTAAGCAATGATTAAGAGCACAGCCACCTGGTGGGTCACTGAGGGTGGTCTAACTGCTATGTCAAGAAATAATATTTGGAATATAAAAAAGAAGTTCAAAGAAAGATGATGTCCTGAGCTGATTGTTATTAGGCAAATAAGGAACTGCTCTCAGAAAGAGCCAGTGAGTACATTTATTGCTAAACATACCCAGGATGGAAAAGTACTACATATTTGATGCCATGTAATTGGCTCAGGACTTTTACTTGAGATAGGCTTTAGGGCTTGACTTTTAAAGAAACACTTCCTTTTACTCACATTCGGTAGCCTTCCCTGGGTACAAACATGTTAAGATTGCAGGGGCCATTACCCACAGTGCCTGTGATGAGCAGATTCCTTGGATTCAGCATCCAGGGAGCATTCCTAAATCCTCAGATTTCTGGATATGCCCTCCTCGGGGATTTTTCCAAGGCTCCTGACTCCCTATACAGCTCCTCCAGGGTTTGAGGTCTAGAGCAAAATAAACATTCCTACTGCTCCCCCTCTCAGGACCAGGAGAGTCTTTTCTGCTGGTTCAAGCAATGAGAAGCAAGGACAATTCAAGTGCTCTAGGTTGATCATTTAGTTTCTCTCTTCCCAAGGTGCCAAACATAATTAATTAGGTAACCTTCTGTAGACCTTGCCCTTAAAGAGGCAGTGTCTTACTTCCTCCTCTCCCCATACACACAACTCCACCCCAAGCAATAATAACAATAATAAAAAAATAAATATCCATCATTTAGTATTAAACCAGTTAAAGCCAGAAAAGCAAAACATGCAATGAAATACACCTGGGATTATGTAATCACTATCCCATATGACTATAAAATAGGACAAGTAGGGGGGGCAATGGATAGAGATCAGGGCCTTGAGTCCTGTAGATGTGAGTTTAAATCTGGCCTCAAACATTTATTAGCTGTGTGATCCTAGGCAAGTCATTTAACCCTGTTCAGCTCAGTTTCCTCACCTGTAAAATTAACTGGAGAAGGAAATGGGAAACTACTCCAGTATCTTTGCCAAGAAAACCCCAAATGGAGTTATGAAAAGTCAGACGCAACTGAACAAAAATACAACTACAAAAAAGATGTTTTGTTGTCTTTTTCCTCCATAATTACTCTATTTCATCTCAAAAGAGGAAACTGTAGTATAGTGGGAAGAACTCCAAATCAGTACTATCTCTCCCTCTCCCTCCTCTTTCCCCTCTCCCTCCCCCTCTCCTTCTCCCTCTTCCTCTACCTTTCCCTCTCCCTTTCCCTTTCCCTCTCCCTCTCTCTCTCAGATTTTGAGTTCCTTGAGGGCAAGGACTGTCTTTTCTTAATCATCATTATTATGATAACCTCAGTGTTTAACACAGTGCCTGGCACATAGGAGGCATTTAATACATGTTTATTGGATTGAATTGGACTTGATCTCTATTGCTTTTAATTTCTGCTTCAGGAAAATGAAGGTGTTGAATTAGATGATACTTTAAGTCCCTTTCACCTCAAGTTTCTATGCCCTTAAAAACAGTTCCTAGTTTTCTCACCTTAATATGAAATATTGAAGGCTATTCCCCTTTATCTTTTCTGCTTCCCTTTCCTTCATTATCTGATCTACCAATGTCTCTCTTAATTCCAGTGAAATCATGGGTATAGTCAAGAAACAATATCCTGTTAGCTTCAGTTTTCAAAATAATTTGATTTATATGTGTGTGTGCAATTCATATTTATATTCTTGGAAACCACAAGATATTCTGTTTAAGCATGGGTTTGGTTTGTTGTTGTTGTTTTTAAGCTAAAATCTGTGGAAAGGAATGCGGTCCTTTTAATTAAGGGTAGTCTCTTTTGGAGGCCAAACTCTAAAAACTTCCATTGAGTAATGGGGTTATTTAAGGTTAATCAACAAATTTAAACACTGTCTACAAATAAGTAATAATAACAAAAGTTCTAGCTTCAAAGGGAAAATCAATATATTAATACTTCAATATTTTAATGGACCTCTGCTGTCACCTGTGTATCACTTCCATTTGCTATCATCTAAATCTTCTGAGAAATTCCCATGCTTAAACTACTATTTATCTTCCATAGAGATCATCCCAACACATTAGAGGCATCCTTTTAGACCTTTTTACATTTTGTGGATACCAGTGCTATTCACTGCACTACCTAGCTGCCCTAAAAAATATATTATTAAAGATAGAAGCAAGATTAGCTAATGAAAGATGAGCACAAATATTTGAAAGTCTTGTCTTGTAAGAATAGCGTTCAGAGTGCTTAGGTTTAGAATGAGCTGAGGCAGGTGATAGATATAAAGAACCACAACAAAAAATCTTTATAAAAGGATCTGAGAAAAAAAGATCAAACAAGGAATAGGACAACTACTTCAGGATTGATGGGGTGATGATAAGTAATGATGCTAAGAACATAGAATCAGGGATGGCTAGGTCTTGGAGTCAGGAGGACCTGAGTTCAAATCCAACCTCAGACACTTAACACACACAAAACTAGCCTGTGACCTTGGGCAAGTCACTTAACCCCAACTGCCCTCCAAAAAAAAAGCAAAAAAAAAAGAGGACCTGGGTTCAGATCTGGCCTCAGACACAACACAAAAACTAGCGATGGGACGCCAAATGCCACTTAACCCCAATTGCCCTGCAAAAAAAAATAATATATTTTGTAAATCTAGTTGGTTAATGAGTTCCCTATCATTCACAATGATTTTTTTTGATAGCTCCCTCCTTTCCTCCTCACTAAAATTATTCTGGTTTGCATATTCAGAATTTCATTCTTTATCAATTCATATGCCTCTGGGACTGAATTAATATCTCTATGTACTTGTTGAAATTGGCTCTCCCCAAATCTACAATCTTATTTGATTCTCAAATCAACCTTGCAAGATGCGCAAGTTAAATATTATTCCCATTTTATAGGTGAAGAATTAAGGCCCAGACTGATTAATTGATTTACCCAATGTTATATGACTTGTAAAAAGTGGAACTGAATCCTTTAACTCTTTGAAGATAAGCTATGTTTTATTTTGTTTTTTTCTTTTTCATGGTTATTCCCATTTGTCATAATTCTATGCAACATGACTGATATGAAAATGAGTGTACTAAGAATGCATGTGTAGAACCAATATCAGATTGGGGAGAAATGGGGAGAAAATTTAAAACTTACAGATGTCAATGTTGAAAACTAAAAATAGATAATTTAATTTAAAAATTAAAAGTCATGCAAAAACAATTTTCACAGCAAAAAAAATGAAGCCTAAGATTACATTAGTATTTCTGTTTTTGTTTTTGTTTTGATGTCATATCACACTGCTGAAATATTTTAAGGGCTTTATGGACAATGGCTATCTAATCACTCCCCCCCATCTTACACTTAACAATTTGATTTTACTAATAAAAGTGTACAATTTTGCACTTATCCCTATTATATTTTATCTCATTAAATTGGATCCAATATTATAGTCTGTCAAAATCTTTTCAAATATCTATTCTGCCCACTGGTGAGTTTGCTATCCCTTCTAGTTGAGTATAAACGGAAACTTTTATAAATCATCTATAGTTTTATCCAAATCATTAATAAAAATATTAAACAGTATAGGATCCCTAGGAGACTATATTGGAGTTCTCTTTCCAACTTGACATCAAAGCTTTCATGAGTCAACTAGTTCCAAATCCATCAGCATTCTCCCCATTTGGACCACTGGGTACTGAAAGATAGAAACATAACTGAAGTGATGCAGGATCCTTTTCCCCAAAGCTCCAGACTCCCTCCTACTCAAATCCAAGCAGGATATCCCCTTTGTAATGGTTCCTGGCTATAGAGTAGTCATGGATCATCATCTAACAAACTGCAATACCCTGAGAACCACTTGGCCTTGCTACTAACCCCAAAGATAAATGTTGCTATATGTGTTACCTGAAGAAGGTTGGGAAGAAAAAAATGAGCTATCCTTTTTCCAAAGGTTCTGCTTCCTTGACTAAGTCACATTGCCATTCTAAAAACTAGACTTTATCATAAATTTGAAAACTAGAAATGGTCAGTATAAACATTTTACATTGAAGGAAATTAATCATTTTTCAAACTTCTATGGTATATACCTAGACCCCTAGAGTTTAAGTAAGGGAAAAAAATATGATACTAGACAAAGGAACTTAGCAGGTCTCAGTGTGCTTTCTGGAGAATTTAATCAGAATGAAGATTAATAATAAAGAACATTCAAGTATCTTGGGGACAAAGAGGAAAAAATAATTGGCTTTTTATCTTCTTAAAATTTCTTCTGTTGGAATTCTCCTGTCAAATGACTGACTATGGGCCCAGTTTGAACCTCTTCAAATAACTGTGAGACTGAAATGATGAATCAAAGAACAAAATGAATAGGCTATCAATTTTCCATCCCTTATAAGTTTGGAAAATAGAGGAGCAATATCATGGGACCAGTCACTCCAAAATTTACTTTGAAATCTAAACACAGAATGATATATGTGGCTCAGTAACAACTTAGGCAGGTATTACAGAGAGTGAACTCAGGGTTGAATAATCCAAGGGACTAAAATATCTGTAGTAGTTCATCTTTTTTTTTTGCAGGGCAATTGGGGTTCAGTGACTTGCCCAAGGTCACATGGCTAGTTTTTGTGTTAAGTGTCTGAGGCCAGATTTGAACTCAGGTACTTCTGACTCCAGGGCCGGTACTCTATTCACTGTGCCACCTACACACCCCAAGTAGTCCATCTTAATTCACATAATACAATATTTAATTCCTTTCTTTTAACTTTCATAAGGTTCAGAGAACCAAATATATAAACCTAAAGAACATAAGCATCCCTTTAGAAAAGTCCTGAGGGGACCAACATTGCAAGGTCAAGGCAAAAGACACATAAGCTCTCCAAGAAAAAATAGTAATCTAAATGTCTTAGGTAAAAAGACCTCTGATTCCATTCAAGGATCCATTAATAACCTACAATTTTCAGGATACATATTCACAATATAATCTATACTATTACATGATGTAAAGCTTGAGGAAGGTGAAAAACACAAAGTGCTATGTGAGGGCATGGTGAGATCATAATGGCCTTTGAGTTAGCTTTTAAATTGGGGTAGAAATTGAACAGATTAAGGAAATGATAAAGGTCATTCCAGATGTGAGGAAAATTAACAGAGAGACATAAAAATGGTAATACATAGAGCTCTTCAGGGAATAAGAAGTAGTCAATTTGGCTAATATGTAGAAAGTGTCAAAGTGAGAAA
This sequence comes from Gymnobelideus leadbeateri, assembly GCA_011680675.1. NCBI lineage: Eukaryota > Metazoa > Chordata > Mammalia > Diprotodontia > Petauridae > Gymnobelideus > Gymnobelideus leadbeateri. The sequence goes on from WOXC01004300.1 coordinate 204,719, forward strand.
TATTAAATGAGACTTGAAAGATGAAGTGACACTAGTTTGTGGTCAGCCTTGAATACTTTACTCAATAAGCAATAGGGAGCCATTGATGTCTAATTTAGTTGACAGTGTTTGAAAGTGTCTATGGCCAAAAACTTTTTCATCCCATGGACAACCTAGTGATGAATTTATACAAACGTGGTGAGAGGAGTCCTAAGAAAAGAGACATACAATCCATCACCATCAGTCAAAGTCCTTACAGGTTAGTAATTTATGTCAGAACTTACACTCTACCAACATAGAATTTAAAAACCCATTGTCAGTCTCATGCCACTGTGAGACTTGAGACTCTAAAAGAGTGAGTTAATAGGATTCTAGTAGAGGTTTGAAATCAAATTCAGAATTTTAGAGCTAAAATGTTCTTTAAAGATTATCTAGTCCAGCTTTCCATTTCACTTTTGAGGAAAATGAAAGTTCAGAAAGACTAAGTGATTTCTGTATCCTTATTCTAACATTCATATAACAGCATAATATTATGGTATATTATATATGATGTACTACTACATACAATATTGTATACATTACATGTACAAGATACCTTAACTACTAAATACAATGGCCTTTTTTTCAGTCTTCATCCTCCTTGGTTTCCATCTGTCCATCAGACATCTCTACCTGAAAGCTCCATGAACATCTCAAAATCAGTATGTCTAAAATAATTCATTATCCCCCCAAAACCTGCTCCTCCTCCAAATCTCCCCATTTCTTCCAAGGCACTGCCACTTCTTATTATATATATCATATTGCATATTTTAATAATTATATTATTAGAAAAATAACCTGGCATTTACATAGTTCTTTGAGTTTTGCAAAACTCAAAATTATTTGCGAAAATTATTTTATTTAATCTTCACAACTCTGCTAATTAGGTGCCATTATTATCATCTCCATATTGCAAGTAAGGAAATGAAGACTCATTTTAAGTGACTTGCCCAGGATTGCTTTTCTTTTTTTCTTTTCTTTTTTCTTTTTGCTTTTTGGAGGGCAATTGGGGTTAAGTGACTTGCCCAAGGTCACATGGCTAGTTTTTGTGTTAAGTGTCTGAGGCTGTATTTAAACTCAGGTCCTCCTGACTCCAGGGCCGGTGCTCTGTTCACTGAGCCACCTAGCTGCCCCCCAGGATTGCTTTTCTAATAAGCATCTGAGGCAGTTCTTCTGGATTCCATGCCTCATCCATTCATTAAGTCCAAATTTATGTTAGAGTGCGATAATAATAGCTAACATTTATATAGTGCTTATCATGTGCCACATGGCTGTGCTAAACACTTCACAATTATTATCTCTTCTGATCCTCACAACAACTCTAGGAGGTAGGTACTATTATTATCCCCATTTTACAGATAAATAAACTGAGGCAAACAGAGGTTAAGTGATTTTCTTAGGGTCACATCGCTAGAAAATATCTGAGGTGAGATTTGAACTCAAGTTTTCCAGACTCCAGGTCCATCCCTCTATCCACTGTGGCATGACCTACCTACTGACCTGAAATGACCAGCCTTCAAGTCAGGAAGACCTAAGTTCAAATTCAGTCTTTGACACATAATGACTATGTGACTATAGGAAAATTATTTAACCTCTCAGGACTCAAGGACACTGACAATATGAGCTATAGGAAATTTGTTGATGTGCATTAATGGAAGAAGTTTCTACATTGGGAGTTCTCCTATACTGATAAAATCACCAGTGCAGACAGTGGTCTGCATTCTTCCATCCCCCAAAATCTGATATTAATTATCACATCATAATGAAGTCTTTCTTTATGCCTAATCCAAATGTATCTTGCTGCCGCTTAATCTCATTCTGCCTTCATCTCCTGTCCTAATAAAAAGAAAACTATGAAAGCTTTCATTAGCACCATAGGTTATATCAATATTTATGAGAATACATTTTACCTGATTATTTGGCTTCTAACAGTCCTTTGGAAGAGCCTAGATGCTTAAGATATACTTTCTTCCTGGTGCTGGCAAAAAGTTAATTTTAATCAATATTGCAGTACAAATGTAATGTGTTATTTCAACACATTATGTAATTTTCAGTATTGCAAATTGGTATTAAAAAATTCAGTGCCGGAATATTCTCTGGGCAATATGGAATTTGCCTTTCCTTGTATCTCCAGTGTTTTCCACAGTTTCTAACACAGGATAGTTGCTCGATAGATGTTTCCATCACTAGGATCGTAGATCTATAGTCACAAAACACATAGGAACAATTGCAGATGTATGACCATAGATAATCCCTCTTTGTTTTCCATCTTTATCAATAAAAAATGACTGTTATTTGTATGTGTGTGTGCATGTATGCAATATATATTTGATCTTACCAACAAATCTATGAAGTACTATAGATGCTGTTATAATTCTATCTTTCAGATAAGGAAACTAAGGCTGAGGATTAATGACATGTTTAGAGTTTAAGAGTTTAGAGCTAGTAAGAATCAGAGGGAAGATTTGAATCCAGGCCTCATTTCACTCCAACTCTAGTGCTAGCAAGTATTCTACTAATACTAAAGTGTCTCCCTGACAACTCTTTGAGAGAAAGTCACATATTAATTATATTCAATTTGACTTGTACCCATTTTAGAACCAGTTCATTTCCTCTTTCTGGGTCTCAATCCCTGTTCTAAAATTGAAGTAATTTAAGGGATCTCATCACAGAATCACAGATCACAGAGATAGAAGAGAAATCAAAGGTGAATCAATCTAACCAATCCCTGAACCCATGTGGTATAATGAAAGATGCACTTGAAGTAAAAATAAAATCTTCCTCACACAAGTTATCTGGTTTTTCCCTTGAAAGTAACGAAATTGTGTTCAGGACTTAATTGGTCCCAAGACTTAATTGGTCCTGAGAGCTAAAATTTGAAGCACTGACATAGCTTCCTAGCTACCTATCTGATTACCTACCTGGCTATCAGAGCATAAAGAGTTGAGGACTCCTTAGGCTTAACATGAACTGCTAATTGGTACACCACTGTGATGGAAAGGCCAAGGCCACCCACTGCAACCCAAGCCACTGGACTTTGACAACTGGAGAGAGTGAGGCCAATGATGCTAAGTAGCTCTCCCTCACCGAAATCCAATTCAGCTTCAGAATGTCATGGTCCTCTTCAAGAACAAAGGATAAACAACAATGACAACCATTGTGGCAAATGCAGGGGCCAAGAAGTTGCAACTGAATCAATGTATCCTTGTTGAATATCCTTCCCATGTTATTGTTAAGCAACCTTTTTTACTACAGGTAAGATGGTCTATTCGTGTTTCATTCCATTTAGATGAGAGTGAGTTAAATCATGCCTGGAACAGCACTGGATTTGAGGTCAGAAGACCTAGGTTTAAGCCCTAGCTCAGCAAATTAGTACCCTGTGATTCTGGATGAATCCCTTCCCCCACCTTTGGGCCTCGGTTTCCTCATCTGTAATATGAGGGGGTCAAACTAGTTGATCTATATGGTCCCTTTCAACTCTTAATTCTATGATCCCCTCTGCAATACCCCTGACAAATTTTCATCCACCCTCTACTTAAATAAATACCTATAGTAACAGGGAACTCACTATCTACCAAGAATGCCATTTTATTTTTAGATAGCTCCATTAATGAAATTTTTTCTTACAGTGAGGTGAAATTTCTCTCTGCTACTTATACTCATTTCTCTTAGATCTGACCTCTGGATTAAGTAAAACAAGTCTAATCTCTCTTTCACATGGTAGGTCTTCAAATATTGGAAGAGAGCTATCAATCCCCAGTTCCTTCCCAAATCTTATCTCCTCAGTTTCTTCAACTAATACCCATATAGCATAGTCTCCAGTCCCCTCATGACCCAGGCTGCCTTCCTCTAGATATAATCCAGTTTGTTGATGAATGCCCTTCCTAAAATATGATACCCAAACATATAGTAATGATAATAATAATCATAGCTAGCATTTATAGGACACTACTATGTGCTAGGCACTGTGCTAAGGACTTTATAAATATTATCTCATTCGATACTCATGACAACCCTGGGAGGTAGGTGCTATCATGATCCCCATTGTATAGTTGAGGAAAAGGTTAAATAACTTGCCCAAGGTCAGACAGCTAGTAAGTGTCTGAAGCTATATTTGAATTCAGGACTTCCCAACTCCAGACACAGTTATCAATCCATTGTGCCACATAGCTGCCTCTTGGTCTGACCAACACATAGAGAAGAGAGATGATAGCACTTACTTCATAGCATTCTATAAAAGCAAATTAAATGACTTATACAAAGTGCTTTGCAAACTTTAAAGCACCATATAAATTCTAGATATTGTTGGTATTTTTGTTCTTATCAATTTAATTTTCTTAATATATTCTAAAAATCACCTTAACTATTTGGGCTGCTATGTCACACTGTTGATTCATATTGTACTTACAGTACACTATAACCTCATGACACCAGTATCCCTATACTTATATGGTAATCTTTAACCTAAGTGAAATTTCATTCTGTTTTATTCTATATATTGTTCCATTCTACAGATATGTCTTTGAATCCTGACTCAGTTATACTGCATATTAGCCAAACCCTCAGTTTCATATCATCAGCAAATACAAATAATGTTCTCTATGTCGACAGTTATAAAATAACCCTTTTTGCCTTAATTATCCTTTGGGAATCCTTAAAATTCAGCATAGATTCTAATGCATTACTGAGGTTTGAATAGTGACCCCAGATTCACTTTAATCCAAAACCACATTCCTGAGATAGACAGTCCCCAGGCTCCAAGAACAAACTCAAGATTGTTGGTTTTGAAGCCAGAAACTTAGTCTATGGCTATTTGTGTGGCTCCCACCCAACACAGCCCACAAAATGTGGGCACTTAGGGAAGGAGAGGCCCAATGGAAACAACAGGCATTTCAATACACTCTTCTAGACATGTCAGCCTCTTGATCATCTTCCCAAATATGATTTTCTAATTCCATCTCTTCCTCTTGTGCCTAGAGGTACATTTAATTCAACTCAACTCAACAAACATTTATTAAGCTCTTTTCCTCCTATCCTTTAAAGTTAAGTTCAAGTCATAACTCCTCCACAATTTACCCAACTACTTCTATCCATAATGAACTCTCCCTTCCTTGGATTCCTACGGCACTCATAAGTCATATAACACTTGATCATATTGTCCTCCAAAGGTGTTAATACTGTATCCCTAGTTAGACTGAAAACCCCATGAAGGCAAGGATAACTGTCCTACCCAAAAAAAAAACAAACTATAGAATCTTAGAGTCAGAAAAAAAATTTAGAAAATCTTTAGAAATTGTAAAATCTACCTAAAGCATGAAGCCCTGAGAAAAGGTCATCTAGCATCTGTTCAAAGTCCCTCAATGAGTTATGAAGTGCTCAGAAAGCTCTAATTATTAGAAAGTTTTTCCTAATATTGAACAAAATACTAGGAAAAATTTTATTCTATGCCAGGAGTGGGGAACCTGCAGCCTTGAGGCCACATGTGGCCATCTAGGTCCTCAAATGAAGCACTTTGACTGAATCCAAACTTCACAGAACAAATAAAAGGATTCTTTTGTTTGGGCTTTTTTGGAGGGGGGGGTAGGATAATTGGGGTTAAATGACTTGCCCAAGGTCACACAGCTAGTTTTTTGTGTTAAGTATCTGAGACCAGATTTGAACTTAGGTGCTCCTGACTCCAGGGTCAATGCTCTATTCACTGTGCCACCTAGCTGCCCCCAAAAGGATTCTTTTATTAAGGGGATTTGTTCAGTGAAGTTTAATTCAGTCAAAGGGTCACACTTGAGGACCTAGAGGGCCACATGTAGCCTTGAAGCTGCAGGTTCCCCACACTTGCCCTATACCTTCCACCTATTGGTCCTAGTTGTTCCCTAGATAGACAATCAGAATAAATTTAATCCCTCTTAGATATAACAAAACTATGATTTCCTTAAAAACACCCTTTACTTCCTAATATCTCTTCTGGTCTGTAAACAAAATTCCCAGTTATTTCCATCTAAACTTGAGCATTCTCCAGATATAGAGCAGGATCTCTTTGCCTTCTTGCCTCCTTTCATCTGATTCCCCTGTGCAGCATGGTACATGACACATAAATATTAAATATTCTTTTTATTAGTTAATTGCAGTATGACAACATATTAGAATAGAAAGACATGATCTAGAAAGGAAGCTTATGGCCACTATGGTCCCAGAAAAGTGACAAGGGGGGGGAGTTGTAGATTTGACCCAAACAGAAATAAGAAACCTACTCTTCAACTGAGTTAAGGGCTCAACCAATTGACTTGACCTAAGTCTTGGCAGATGTCTTGAGCATGGAAAGAAGACTGAACCTAGAACTGACACTAAAGCTTAAGGAGACCTAAGGCTCAAATCCCAACTTTGTAACTTATCTATGTAATCCTTGACAAATGAATTTTCCCTCTCTCTCATTTTTTCCATCTATAAAAAGATAATATTCATGTTTTCTATCTCACCAGATTGCTGTGGGGAATCAAATGATGTAAGATAGTTGCAAATTGGGAAACACCATAGAGCTATAAAAGACTATAAGGGAATTCCTCAGTGTGGCCACTTTTGAAAACTGTGCTCCCTCCCAATTTAGAAACCACAGCCCAGTACTGCTGTCCACAGAGGATTCTAACCTATAATGCAACATGATTCAACTGAATACAAAGTAAGTACCTTTGTGACATGGAAAGTGAAGTTTCTGACATTTAAAAAAATGTGCAGGGGCGGCTAGGTGGCGCAGTGAATAGAGCGCCGGCCCTGGAATCAGAAGGATCTGAGTTCGGAGCCGGCCTCCGACACTTAATCAATCCGCACAAACAAAAACCTAGCCGTGTAACCTTGGGCAAGTTACCTAACCCCAAATGCCCTAAAGGGGCGGCTAGGTGGTGCAGTGAGTAAGAGCGCCGGCCTCGGAGTTTGGATGACCCGAGATCAGATCCGGCCTCAGAAAATGAGCACCCACGCATAAATAATGACTAGCCATGTAACCTTGAGCAAGTTACTTAACCCCAATTGCTTTAAAAAAAAAAATAAAAAAAAATAAAAAAATGTGCATTTATAAAAAGCCACTTTTATAGTTCCCATTTCTTTATACTGTTCCCTAGTTGTCTGCCAACCTAGTCTATTCCTGGCCCCAGCTTTGGTTCTTAATACCTCTCCAACAAGGTCAGCTGTTATCTTGCACAACCCTTCTAGAAAATGGATCTATTGATATTCATCAATGGTTTCATGGAAGCCACTGAGTTTACACTGGGAACCAAGCTATTTATCATAATATAATTCTGAGGTAAAGGACAGTATGTCTTCCATGCACATTCCTAGAGGGCAAAAAAAAAAACACCTCGCAATAGAAAATGTATCCTTTTGCAAAGAACAGAAAAAGCAGCAAAGATTTCCCCACTCCACTCTGAAATGATAATACATATAACAAAAGGAAAATATAAAATAAGTTTTGGAACCAAGTAGATAAAAAGACTTAGAAAAAACATGCAAGTGAACTTAATAAAGTTTAGCCTAATAAAAACTAGTGGTGTTATGAATTGGAGACCTCTTGCTATGTAATCATAAATCTTTGTGCTTCTACTTATCTCTGAAATTTCACTGAAAAGCATTTTTAAAATCAAAGAAAGATTCCTTTGGAAGCTTTTAATGAATAGCATTGGGTTTCAAAATGGTGGGATTTGAGTTAATTTAACCACTGGAAATTTTTATATATCTTGACACTCTTTAAATATTAAAGCAAATTCAAATTTTTTGAAAGATATTATGGAAGAAACCAAACCCAGTGGTGTTCTAGGTGCCATCTCACTAATTGCCATGTAGCCAAGCCATTCAGTTACTCATTAAAAAGCTCTCTATTCATCCAGGCCTCAAATCCTGGCCCACTTATGAGAGTGTTATATCATGTACCTAACCAGTGTCAGTTACAGAATGTTAAGCAGAAGAGGCCTATGCTGCCAATCTTCCCAGTGTTTGTCTAATATATGAACGAATGAATGAGAGAACTAAAATGGTCTAATTTTATCTAATTTTTTAAAATTTCTTCCTAGTGGATTTGCCACGCTGAGGTATCAATGTATAGCAAAGATCCATAGATGAATAGGACCCTATACATAAATAAAGCACAATAGCTACACCCTCATTGATCTCAGTGTGAACCTTACCTAGGTGTGAACAGCCAAATGAAATAACTAGTTATTATCAGATACCTCTGAAACACTTAAATCCAAAGATGAATTGTTAGCAAATAGGGAAGCTTAGTGGAATCAATCAGCTAGTCAGTTACCAAGTTATTTATTAAGCACTTACAATATGCCAGGAATTGTGCCAAGTGCTGGGGATATAAAGTCAAAAATATAGTCACTGCCCTCCAGGCACATTCTAATGAAAGAGACAACATAAAACTATGTACATATAAGATATATACAATTTAAATAGAAGGTAGCACCAGAGGAAAAGCATTGGTTGGGAGTAAGGGAATGAAAAAGATCTCTTGAAGATGGTAGAATTTGAGTTGAGTCTTGAAGAACAGGGAAGACAGGAAGTAAAGGCAGGGAGGAAGAACACTCCAGACATTGGGGACAGCCAAGGAAGAGCATTATATACAAGGAACAAATAGGCCAGGAGAGCTGGCTTATAGAATACATGAAGGGGAGGAAAGGATAAGAAGACTTAAAAAGATAGGAAGAATCTTGTATTTGATCCTGAAGTAACAGAGAGCTGCTGGAGTGTGTGTGTGTGTGTGTGTGTGTGTGTGTGTGTGTGTGTGTGAAACAGAGAGAGAGAGACAGAGAGAGAGAGACAGAGAGACAGAGAGAGAGAGAGAGAGAGAGGGAGAGAAGGAAAGAGGGAGAGAGGGGGGAGGAAGAGAGAGAGAGATGGTCAGATCTGAATTTTTGGAAAATCATTTTGGCAATTGAATAGAAGACTGATTAGAATGAGGAAATACTTGAGGCAGGGATGTTTATCTAAAGGCTATTTCTATAATTCCATCATGATGCAATCAAGGCCTATAACAGGGTGGCAACATGGAGTAAATATTATATGTATATGTATACATATGTATGTATGTATAAAAATTTTTGGAGGTTTTGGATGTTTGGGGTGATACTTCTAGAAAAATTATTCTATTCAAATAAGTCATTAATAAATTTCAAATTATACTTGTGACACTATGGAAATTGCACTAGATTTGAAAGTTGGAAGGCCTGAGGTCTAGTCTAGGTTCTGTTCTAATTGGCAGTGTAGCTTTGATAAAAACCATTTACATTCTGTAAGCCTGAGCTTCCTCATCTGAAAAATGAAGGGATCACATATAATTGTCTTAGAAATCCCTTCCTGTTTTAACATCCTAGGAAGTTTCTACCTTGTTTTAAAAACTTAAATACAAAAATAACATAGAACAAACATGAAATATATACATATTCCTAGGTACCAGCTAATTGCTTTACTCATTAAACTTAAATGATTATGAATTATTGCATAACTGAATCATGCTTTTCTGTCTTTTTGCCTTCAGGAAAATCATTAGCCTGAATCCAGCATGTTACCCACTTACATACCTTTACTAGCTTGATGCAAAAGAGTGCATCAAAATCTACATTTAGAGTTTCAAATGGAGGAGTTAATTGTCATCTTAATCTTCCATTTCTCTTGGAAGTTATCTATTCTGCTGTTACACCTTTAAATCTTTATGCATAGATAGACCTCTAACTTTTCTTTCTTCTATCAAAAGTCCTGAAACACTCTTTCTCAGAGATAAGCAGAAAAAGAAGCCTCTGGTGGGAAGGCTAGCTGTTCAGTCATTTCAGTTGCATCCAATTCTTTGCGACCCCATTTAGGGTTTTCATGGCAATGATATTGGAGTGGTTTGCAATGTCCTTCTCCAGCTCATTTTACAGATGAAGAACTGAGGCAAATAGGTTCAAGTGACTTGCCCAGAGTCACAAAGCTAATAAGCGTCTAAGGCTGGATTTGGACACAGGAAGATGTTTTCCTGATTCCAAGCCCAGTGCTCTATCTAGCACCACCTAACTGCCCTGGAGGTTAGAGGAGGGAACAATAAACTCTTCCCAAAGTCTCCCTTTGTAAAAGGCTCAAAAGTTTTCCAACTAACCATTATTTTCCATTAGTTGATCTGCTTGGTTTAAACTCCAAAAACCTACCCTTGTGCCAGGTACCCTCTGGCATACCTCACCCCATTTTAGCTTCCTTTTGTGTATTGCCTTCCCCAATTAGATTGTAAACTTCTTGAGAAAAGAAAAACTTTTAATATGTAGGCTGTCTCTATAGGTGTTTGTGAGTGAAATCCCAATTCTCTTGCAACCTACATTCTATTCTCAATATAGTTGATCCTCTGCAGAAACCTGTTTAATTTAATTAAATGGTGTAATTTGAAGGAGTTTAGAGAGGAGATTTAAAGACAAATAAATCTACTCTTAGGTATAATTTATTACACCACATAAGGCAACATCTAATCCATCTACACATAAGGTTGATTCTGGTCTACTCTTTTAAGTTCAAGTTGTTGGAACCAAATAAAATCCAATACTCAAATGGAATTGTGATCTCAGCCATCTCAACATTACCTGCTATAACACAGATTACAACCCATTCATATCTGTATACATGCATGATTCTTATCTTTGCCCTCAAATTAAACTAATGTAGGCATTCTGTTCAATGTACTAGGTATCTTCTTCATGTTTTCTTGAGTTGATGAGAACACCATATTGGTATTCCAATGGCACATGTACATATGGTACATATCCTTCAGTTATCACTTTTTTCACTATGCAACCCATCCATCATTTTTTATCAAACATTTATTTGATGGCATCTTTTGTACCACTTCTATATAATCCTGTGTTCATATTCTGTTGAAACCTGATCACACCCAACACGCACCTCTCCAATGCCTTTTGAGTGGTATTAAACATCAATTCTCTAGTGACTTCAGGGTTCCCACAGCATCCCAGGAAGATAATTGGTATTTTTTAATGGGCCTTTGTTTCAAAAAGAAGCTTAGAGTCATTAAAAGAACTTCTATATTTCCCAAAGATAATTCAAATCTCAGATACAGCCCTTTAATGTTTACTAAGTGATTTACATAGATTATTTCATTTGATCCTTATAATAACCAGTGAGATAAGTACTTCAGATATTCCTATCCCTGTTTTAAAGAAGAGGAACCTGAGGATTAGAGAAATTAAGTGACTTGTCCATGATCACAAAACTAATAAATTCAAAGGCAGGATTTGAACCAATATCTTTCCTGACTTCAAAATCCATTCTCTATTCAGCTCGCTTTGCCATGTAATTTCAAATACTGCAGAAAATATTGGTGGTAAACATATTGGCATCAAATTCCCTCCAATTGCAACAGGAAATATTATCTTCTGATCACAGAAGTGGAAGCCAAAATGCCTATTACCTTTCAACAGAACATACATATGTTTTGTTCCAGATCTGATAGTAGTCTTAATCATGGTTTAAATTAGGCAGAATCTTAAATCTGATACCTTTATCTCTATAGTTATTTCTATTTCTCTAAAGGAAATAATTTTATGCATATTGACTGTCATATTTCACTTTAATATTATTTTAAAGTGTAAAACAATCCAACAATTTAAGCAATGGAATGCACCAAATTCCCTGAGTAGAAGCAAACTTAGGCTATGTTGCTTAGTAACATGAAGTTCTATTTGGCCATGAAAAGGTTTCATAATCTGATCCCAACCTACATTTGCAGCCTTATTTCCCACTCCCTTCAAACAAAACCCTTTGCTCCAGTCAAAGTTGATTAACTGTCCCCAAAACACGCATAGCTCAAATGCCATTTTTTCCATAAAGGTTTCTCTAACCACCAACCAGTCAGAGAAAACCTTCCCCTGTGGACCTTATAAAGTATTTTATTTGCCTTTCTCTGATGTATGTACTACGTGATGCCATATATGGAATTTACCCATAATGGTGTCTCATCGTGCTACTAGGTTATATTTTCTACAATGAAAGTGACTATGTCTTATTTGACCTTTGTGTCATCCAGAGTAATACTACAATGTGGTTACTATTAATACACATGCTTAAAAACTATTGTTTGAATGAAAATCCTTAGTTTTCCTTCCTTTGTGTCTTAGATTGCTTATTTGTGGAATGGTGATAACGATACTTGCACTATTTAGTAGAGTTATTGTAAGGTTCAAGCATGGATTAAAGAGGAAGGAGCACAGGATTTGGAGTCAAAGGAACTAGGTCTAAATCCTGAGTAGCTCTACTGTTTACTTACCTGTGTGACCTTGAACAAGTCACCTAACTCTGAATTCAAAAGTTGTTCTTCAGTTGTTTTCAGTTGCATCTAACTCTGTGACTCTCTTTGGGGTTTTCTTGGCAAAGATACTGGAGTGGATTGCCATTTTCTTCTCCAGCTCATTTTACAGATGAGGAAACTGAGGCAAACATAGTTAAGTGACTTGCCCAGGGTTATACAGCTAGTAAAGTGTCTGAGGTCACATTTGAACTAAGTCTTCCTGACTCCTGTCCTGGCATTCTATCCACTGTGCCACCTATCTGCCCAAATTCAGAGGACTTGGGTTCAAATCCCTCCTCTGATATTTACTACCTATAAAACATTAAGTCAATCAATTGATCTCCTTGGACCTCAATTTTCTCATTTATAAAATGAGGAACTTCTCCTAGGTGGCTTAAGTACCTTAAGTCTTTATCTATGATTCTATGATAATCTGAGGTGATCTCCTTCATCTGTAAAATGAGGAAATTGAACTGAATGATCTTTAAGATACTCCCAGCTCCATGTCCTGTTATATAGGATGTCCCTAAAGTCTGGACACATGGGAAATCTCATTAACTTTGCATATTTTCAAGAAATGAAATGAATGAAATTTTCAACATTTTATTTAATTAGCAGAAATGAGATTTCATAGGAAGACATAGGAGACACATAGGAAATCTCATTAATAAATTAAACTAATTAAATTAAATTAATTTTATTAATATGTTATTATTAATATGGAAAATAGTCCCCTGGAGGAAAAATAATCATTGTAACTGATGAAACTTTTCTCAATATGAAAATAGTTGAAGGGAATAGAAATATATATATGTGTGTATATATATATATATATATAGTCTTTTTGGAGGGTATATAGGTGTAGGAATACATATGTGAATGTGTGGGTAAATATATATATGTGTTTATAGGTATACATAAAGAGAGGGCACAGGACCAATTTAATAGGAAGAGATGACACTTAAAAGGTGAAATCAAGAGGTGAGAGAAGAATATAATGAGAGGAGATGGGGAGAGACAGAATGGGGTAAACTATCTCATGTAGAAGAGGCAAGGGAAAATGGGTTCAGTGGAGGGGAAGAACAGGAAGGCATAAGGGAATGGGCCAACCTTATAATCATTGAATTTGGCTCAGGGAGGAAATGACATACACATGAAATAGGGTATCTCACCCTACAGGAGAGTAGAGGGAAAGGGAATGAGAGGGGGGATGATGGAAGGGAGGGCAGTCTGGGTGGGAGGGAAGTAGGAAGCACACACTTTTGAAAAGGGGCAGGACCAAAGTGGGGAATAGAACAAGTGGGAGGTGGGATAGAAGGGAGGGAAATATAATCAGTCTTCTACAATATATCTACTATGGTAGTGTTTTGTATTAGCTACACATGTACAACTTATATTGAATTGCTTATCTGCCCATAAGTGTGGGTGACAAGGGAGGAAGGGAATGAATTTGGAATTCAAAGTTTTAAAACCAAAAGTTTAAATATATATACTATTATTAATACTATTTTACATATAATTGGGAAATAAAAGGAGGGGATATCCTGGGGGACTGATACTTTGGGGAGGTGGGTAGGGGAAAAACGAGGAGAAAATTTGTAACACAAAAACTGGCGGAAATGGAGTAAAATTGAAGTTAATAAAGCATTTGAAAAAAAAAGAAAAAAAGAAATCAGCACTGGTGGAGGGAATACCCACCCTGATGAGGGAGAGTTCCAATAAAAGCATCAAAGTCACTAAAAGTATTTATTTCAATGTTGTCTCCCGCCCCCTCCTTGGCTTGGATCTACAAAAACTGAGTACTACTATTAAGGACAAAAATAAGTGAGAATCAATCAACTAAAAGTCTAAACTGTCACAATATAAAATCAGCTTTAATTCCCCAGCCTCACTGATTAAATTGGAAAACAATGCATTTCTTTCATAACTCCTGACAGTCTTAAGGCAACAGGGAATATCTCTGCTGAATTACCTGGGGGCCAACTACATTTCAGGAGAGAGAAATTCTATATCTGAAAATGTGTTGAAAAACATAATAAAAACTCATGAGAGGAAAAAAAAAGTTGAGAAGATGAATTAACCTTTTGATCAACCAGGACAGAACAGATCATTATCAGGCAAAAAAAAAAAAATATGCCTTCTGATGTTTTCCTTTATTGTCATACCAGCATCCCTCTTCCACTAAAGAAAAACAATTTTCTGATGGAAATATTGCCCTCAGCTAGTCAGAATGCTATTTCATTAGGAGATAAATGAAATTCCTCTACTTTACCATATTTTTCTCCCTGAGCCTAGGCCCCCCATCCTCTCAATCCCAAGGTAGTACCTCCACCTTAAGAATGGGGATTCCCTTTGACCTGCATACAGGACATTTATCTACCTGTCCTATTTCCCAAAGGAGGTAGAAATTAAAATAGCAGTGTGCATACTAAGTTTCTGCCTAATAGAAATTGTTCACAGCAGCTCTTCAAACAGCATGAGACTGGCAAGGCACAAGGCAAAAATATCACACAGAGTTCATGCTGCTAGTGGCAACATTCTTTAGAGATAGTCTGGACTGTAGTTTTCACATAACAATGCATCCTACTATTAGGTATTCAATTCCAACAAACAAAAAGAGACTGGGAAGCAACTGGGGTTGACCTCACCAGACTTAAAAATTCATCACTGTGAAAAAAGGGGGCAAATATATCTATATATAATATATTACATATAATGTATAAATATAAAATATGTGTATATATATAATATGTATTATATATTTAATATATATCCTAACCTGTCCGCAGTAGACAACTTTAATTAACAATGTTACAGGATAAGTGTGTTAAAGAGTTGTAAAATAAGTTTTTTGTGAGGTTTGAGGGAGGTCTCCCAACCAGGGACATCAGAAATGATTACTTCTAGAAGAGGTGGTAATAGAGTAATGCATTAAAAATTAAGGAGGCATTCATCAAGCAAAGAGTGGGAGGGAAGGTATCCAAGGCATAGGAACAGTCTGAGCAAAGTTAAAGAGGCTGGATGATGAGTTCAATTGTTTTTTATAGATTCCACAATGATATAACTTTTGGGAAATATTATAGCAGGTAATTAATTAATCCCTTTAAACATTAGTAGATAACAGGTGAAAGGAAAAGAATCAAATGCAGCCACACCAACCATGTTTACAATTAACCTAACAAGAGACTCCAAAGCATCCCTAATTCCCTTCCTCTATTCATTAGATCCTACAATATCTGTGTTGTATCCCTATCTACCATTCACCTAATACTGTTTTATGTGCTATGGGGGATTGAAGCATAATTGCATTCAAGGAATATTCAGTGTGGTCAAGGAAACAAGATTTATAATTAGTGACTCATGCAAGCCATTATATAATCAAGTACAAGCAGAGCATAGCTCACAGATTATTTTCCAGAAGTCTATATAGAAGTCAATTTTGAATACAGAAGACATTTCCCAATAGAAATAATTATTAGGCTCCCCAGTTAGCTCAAAAAAAAAAAAAGCCTATATCTTCTTAATACAGCTGAAGTACAATACCATACCAAGAGTACTTTAAAACTGAACCACCATGCATAAGACTTCCATGAGGGGAAAAAGGGGGTCTTTAGAGCTTGAACTTGGGGGAATTAGACTATATCCCCTCTGGCACCTAAATAAGAAGGGAAGAATTCAAGTTCTTGGAATCTTCAAGCATGAGGAAAGGGTCTACTCTGAAACAACTGTGTGAGCAGAGGAGGAAGGGAACACAAGCATTCTGGGATTAAAGACCAATACCTAGGCCCCTAAGAGATTGGGGTTAGGAGCTAGAGCTGTAGGGTAGGAACCTTCTTCTGCTTTTATGTGTAGGTGACTTGGTATAGCAGAAAAAGCCATGGAATTTGAGTCAGGAGACCTGAGTTCTTGTCCTGGCTCTCACACTTGCTACATGTATAGCCTTAAGGAGATCATTTTGCCTCAGTTTCTTTCTTTGTAAAATAGTGGTAATAAAATATCTGGACTTCTTCACAAGATCATTATGAGAAAACCATGAGAAAAGTGAAAGTGCTAATAGAAATGTGAGTTTAGAATCACAGAATTCCAGAGTTGGAAGGGACCTCAATAGCCATCTACTCTAACCCCTATCTGAAAGAAAGATCCACTCTACAAGGGGGTAATCCACTAGCCTCTGTTTGAAGACTTCCGATAAAAGAGAACCCAATATTTCCCAAAGCAATCAATTCCACTTTTGAAAGTCATAATTGTCAGGAAAATTTTTCCTTAAAATTTTCCTATATATGATTTTTACTCATTGTTTTTGGTTCTGTCCAATGGGGTCAAGTAAAACAAAACTAATCCCCCCTCCACATTAGTTATTTAAATACTTGAAGATATTTATTAAGTCCTTCATCAAGATATTTATCATTGTCACCTCTCTTCTCCAGACCAAACATCCCAACTGATCCTCCAATGACAAAAATGAGGCCTATCAACCTCTTGGCTATCTTCCTATGGATAACCTCCTGTTCATCTTAATGTCCTTCCTAAATTACCCAAGATTGAACATAATATTCAAGATATGACCTGAACACCTACTCCTTATTCCCAGAAGTTTTGCCTCTCTTAATATAGCACAAAATTGCATTAGCTTTTATTGGATTGAGCTTTTCTCAGTCCTCATTCTTTTTTATCTCCCTGTAGTCTTTGACTCTGCAGACCTTTCTCTTCTCCTTGATATTCTATTCTCTTTAGGCTTTCATAGCACTGTTCTCTTTCTCCTCCTATGTGTCTGACTATTCCTTCTCAATCTCATTTTTGCAGATCTTCATCTAAACCATGCCTGCTAACCATGGTTATGTTCCAAATCTTTGTCTTGGTTGCTCTTCTTTTCACCCTCTATTCTGTTTTACTTGGTTATCTCATCAGTGCCTATGGATCCAGTTATCATCTCTATGCAGATGACTTTCAGATCTATTTATCTAGTCTCAGTTGCTCTCCTGACTTTTAGTCTTATAGCTCCAACTGTCCATTGAACATCTTGAATTGAGACATCTTGAACTCAACATGTCCAAAACTGAATTCATATATTTTCCCTAGAACCTCTAAAGAGAATCATCTTTTAATCCTCACACTTTCTCATCTTTCATATCCAATCTGTTCCCAAGACCTGTCAATTCTACCTTTGAAACATCTCCTGTATATACTGCTTTGTCTCCTCTGACACTGTCACCACCTTGGTGCAGGCCTTTATCATCTCATACATGTACTATTACAATAGTCTTCTGGTTATGTTTCCTTCCTCAACTCTCTTCCCACTTCTTTACATCCTCCATAGAAGCTCTCAAAGTTATTTTCTCAAAACACAAGTCTGACCATGTCACTCTGCTATTCAGCAAATACCAGTAGCTCCCTATTACCTCCAAGATCAAATATAAATTCCTCTGTGTAGATTTTAAAGCCTAGTTCCTTTACAGCTTTCCAGTCTTCTTATATTTCATTCCCCACCATGTGTTCTACAACCTAATGACTCAGATTTCCTTGATTTTTCCTTGCACAAGACACTCCATCTCCTCATTTTCACTGGTGTTTGCCATGCCTGGAATTCTCTCCCTCCTCACTTCCACTTCATGGCTTCCTTCAAATCTGAGATAACATCCTACCTTCATTAAAGTCTTTCCCAGTTATCCTTAATATTAATGCCTTTCCTCTGAAATTATCTTTAATTTATCCTGTATAAATCTTGTTTACACATAGTTGTTTGTATATTGTCTCCCCTCTTAGCTTATGAACTCCTTGAGGTCAATGAAAGATTTTTTTTGCATTTTCTTTGTGTTCCCCGTCCAGAACAATGCCTGGCACACAGTAAGTGCTTTGTAGATGAGAGCTGATGGCAATTTCATTTACAATCTACTCAAAACCCCTAGATTTTTCAGACAAATTTATATCTAAGCCTGCTTATTAGTATCAGTAATGGAAAATTAACAAGAGGCTAAAAGGCTCTCTCCTATGCCTTTTCTCCTTTTTTATCACTTAAGCTGTAAGAAAAATAGCATCTAGTTGCAAAGGAAATCTTTGAGGAAAATATAGTAAAATCATAGGATGTAAAGATGAAAAGAATTTTAGGGAATATGTGTTCCAAATCTTTCATTTTACCAATGAGTAAAATGATATCAGAAAACTAGATTGACTTGCCCAAGGTTACATGGCTAGAAAGTAGCAAAGACAGAATTCGAACCCAAGTCATCTGACTCCAAATTTAGTAAGCTTTCTACTATATCATATTGTATTTAAGATACATACATGATTGAAGTTCGATTCTACTAACAGCAGCTAGGTGAAGCAGTATAGACTGATGGGCCTAGAGTGAAGACTGAAGTTCAAATCCAGTCTCAGACACTTACTAGCTATGTGACCTTTTATAAGTCACTTAACCTCTATTTCCCTCAGTTGCCTCAACTGTAAAATGGAGTTAACAACGGCACTTACCATAAAAGGTTGTTGTAAGGATCAAAGGAGATAATATTTGTAAAGTGCTTAGCAGAGTGCCTGGAAGGTAGAAGGCACCATATAAATGTTTCTTCCCTTCTCCCCTGGTCATCTACATTTTTACACATTTACACGTCTACATTTACACGTTTCAGACCAGGAATAAGGACACAAGTAGAACTCTATGATGAAGAACAAAGATGAGTCTTCTCATTCAGAAGGAAAGGAATAGGAGTAAAGAAAGTGGGGGACTGGACATATCCTTTAAACCACAGATTTCATTCATAGGCTTTCACTCTAAGTAAACCATGGATAAGAAGAAAGTCCCCATATACACTATAATATTTATAGCAGACACTAGTCAATTGGGGAATGGCTGATCAAACTATGGTAAACGAATGTAATGGAATAAAACTCCATTAGAAACAATGAATGTGACAAATATAGAAGCATGAAAAGATCCACATAAATTGATCCAGAGTGAAATAAGCAGAGCCAAGAAAACAATATACAAAATGAGTACAACAAAGGAAATGGAAACAAAAAGGTAAAAATGAAAGTGAATGTAGCAAAATTTTAAAATATCAAACGTGACTCAAATGAAGTGGTATGAGAGAGCTCCCCCAACCTACCTTCATGAAGGTGGGAGGTCCACCATGGGGTAGAACAGGTTTCCAGGCTTTTTTGGTGTATTATGTGGTTGTATTGATATTTTTCCTTTCCTGTGCTTAGTCTTTAAAAAAATATTTTTGGGGGGCGGCTAGGTGGCGCAGTGAGTAGAGTGCCGGCCCTGGAGTCAGAAGGACCTGAGTTCGGATCCGGCCTCAGACATTTAATCCACACAAACAAAAATCTAGCCGTGTGACCTTGGGCAAGTTACTTAACCCCAATTGCCCTAAGAAAAAAGGGGGCGGCTAGGCGGCGCAGTGAGTAAAAGCAGAGGAGGCTTCAGGGCTTGTCATTTGCCATCTCTCTAAAATGAAATATAAAGGATGTATATGTGAAAGAATGGAATTTTCAGGTTAGAAGGAACTTTATCAATATAATCAAATCACTCTCATTTCATTCATTTTTTTCTTTGAGGATGAAACAGCATGCTGAAAACCACCTAGCTAGATAGTGGAGGAATCAGAATTATTACATCTTCATCATGGCAATCAAGAATACTCTTCCAGGGGTGGCTAGGTGGCGCAGTGAGTAAGAGCGCCGGCCTTGGAGTTGGGATGACCCGAGATCAAATCCGGCCTCAGAAAATGAGCACCCACTCACAAATAATGACTAGCTGTGTAACCTTGAGCAAGTTACTTAACCCCAATTGCTTAAAAAAAAAATTTAAAAAATAAAAATATTTTTTGTTATATGGGGTGACTCTCAAGGAGGGGATGGCAGTGAGAAACTGGGAAAAACTAAAATGAAGAAAGAAACAAAATGAATTAATAAATACTTACTTTAAAAATAAATTTGGAGTCTGGGTAAATATTATACCCTCTTGGGGAATGTGGATAGTATAATGGTTAATGTTTCCATTAGTTTTGCAAATGACAGAATTTTTGTTCAAATTGGAGGTATCATATTAACCCTCTATAAAAGTTGAATGTAAAAAACATTAAATCAGCAAAGACATTTTTGTTTTGAACTGAAATAATACAGTTCATCTAACAATACATCAACATAGAATCTTGTAGAATGGATAGTTATCAGAACCTTTAAACTGTTTCTCTCAAATGCTCTCAAATTCTCAGATGCCTCATGCAAGTTGTTAAATGTTCCTTATTAACCATTTCTGTTTTGTCCTTTCCTATCTGAAAAAGATGCTCTTTAGAAGAGAAAACAGAATCAAAATCAGTTAAGTATTTTTGCTTTCTCACAGTCATCCCTTATCATCATCTTACTCACCCTAAGTAGCATTTCTCTCCCTTCTCTGAACCTGTTTTTCTCAACATAGCTTTTCTTAAAAAGCCCCTTTTGTTACCTTGCATTGACCACTAAGCTTGCTTTAGTTTTCTCAGCAGAACTAGACAGCCATATACTTGTATTCATCCTTCTTTCCTTGTCTTTGTTTCCATCTGCAGAGGTTCTTAACCTGGAGTCTGTGGAGTCTTTGCTCATAACATTTTAATAACTGTTTTTCGTTCCTTTGTAATATTATATTTTTATTTTACACATTTCAAAACACTATTCTCAAGTCCTCCAACTTTATCTGACTCTCAAAGAAGTCCATGACATGCATACAATATAAGGCTAAGGATCCCTTTTCTAGACACATATTTTAAATATATAAGTTCCCTAAGCTTTTGCCTGAGCGCCTGTGAAAAGGCAGCTCCCTTTTGTCCCCTTCACTGGAATTGTTTTTGATTATGTGTTCAGAATGTCAGTCTTGTTAGTTTCTCATGACTCTTGTGTTGACTTTCTGAACACTTTGAAATCAAATCTCCCCAAAATCTATCACCTCACTTGATTGTCATGACAACCTTATAAAATAGACACATTTTTATTATTATTATTGTGGTGCTTTCTTCATTCTGCATCAGTTTATATGAATCTTTCCATGTTCCTTGGAATTCCTCAAACTCACCACTTCTTACATCTTAATTTATCATTGTCCAACTTATAGGCACCCACTTTGTTTCTAGTTTTTTGCTACCACAAAATATACTGCTATAAATATGTTCTAACCCCTTAATTCTATAGGCAAGGAAACTGAGGCCTAGAGAATTTCGCTCTAAGCTTTCTCAAAACAGTGATTTACTGGCAGAATTGGAACTTGTGCCTAAATCTCTTGATTCCCAGAACAGAGTTCTTCCCATTACCAAGTAAGAAGATTTTCCTCAAAAACATTAGATCCCCTGGTATGGGGTGGTAGGTGAAGGCAGGAAACAGACAGATACCAGAAACACTAGAAAAGAAGAATTAAAGGGGCATGGTAACTGATTTTATAGTACCGAAGGAAATGAACAATACAGAGGTTTGGTATGTGGCAGCACTAATATACCATACCTATACGAATGAATTCCAGGTCTGGAGGACATTCAAGGAGTTGTCAGCTGATATACAGCAGTGGTTAAGTTTTATGGCTGCTAAAACATCCTGAGGAAACTGAAGAGCAAAATATAAATCCTGGTGTCAGCCACACACACAGAGTCCAAAAACATGAGTGCCATAGCCCACATGGCCAAAATGCAATCATAGGACTTGAGTTTGTTTTTTATGATTTATAATTTTGGGCATAGCAATAACACAACACTGTGGTATCCAGAGATAGTTCCCTCCCATCAATGTTTCAAGGATGCTTTAGTTTAACTAAATATTGTAAAACAATTTACTACAATGATAACTGCAAATTCAACACAGATTGCAAACTTTCTACACCATGAATGAATGAATAAATGAAAAAGCATCTATTAAGTACCTCCTATGTAGTAAGCACAGTGGTAAGTTCTGGGGATATAAATACAAATAAAAGATAGTTCTTGCCCTCAAGGAGCTTACTTTCTAATAGAAAGAGATAATACATATAAAAAGAATGGTGACAAGGAAAGGGAATTTTATGTTTTGGAAGTCACAAGAATGAGTGGTACCATAAGGAAATTGATTGACAATACTTTTTCTAGAAGTAAAAGCATTTGATCTGATTTGATTATTATTGATTTGATTTGATTATTATTCCCAGAGGAAGTATTAAGAAGTTGGGGTGTTAGGGTTAGGAACTCAGTGGACTGATGATAAGGTGACAAATAGAACATCCATTGCTAAGCTTGTACTTAAAGTATGCCCACCTGAGTAGAACCTACAAGAGTTTGGGTTATATTGGCATATGCTCTGAAAACCCAGAATAACCTCCACACCATAAAAAAGCATAAAACAAGAATTTAGTAGCAGCATTTTAGGATCCACTTCTAATGGATAGCCTTTGAAAGAAAAAATGGGTGAACAAGAAGCATTTATTAAACATATACTATGTGGGGAAGCTAGGATATGCAGTGGATTGTTCTAGTCTTGGAATAAGGAAAACCTGAGTTCAAATTCTGCTTTAGATATTTAGTATACCTATGTGACCCTGGGCGAGTCATTGAACCTCTGTTTACCACAGTTTTCTCATCTATAAAATAGGGATTATAATAGTACCTACCTCCCAGTATCAAGCAAGATAATTGTAAATCACTTATCATAGTACCTGGTACATAAACTACTATTAATAATACTATTAGTATTACTACTATTACTATGTGTCAAGCTTAAACTAAAAACCTAAGTTCAAATCTTGTCTATGACATGTGTCTCTAGTAAAGTTACTTAATCTTTCAGTGGTCTAGACACCTCTCTAAGACTATGAGGTGCAAAGAAGGTACTAACCTGTATTGGTAGAGGGAATTTTCTACATAAAATTCCTTATGCTATTGAAATTATAGACCTAGTCCTGATCCTTATCTTTATATGCTCAGCACTGTGCTTAGTACAAATACAAAAGGGAAGGCAGTTCATTCCTCAAGAACCTTACATTCTAAAATGAGATCATATGAATAGGGGAGTTGCTTTGAAAAGATACAGGGATGGTGAATAGAGCTCTGGGGAGTAGACTGACACACTTTTTCCAAGAGTTGATTTATGTTCTCAGAAAGCAGTGAGAAGTGGTGCATACTATAAGGTGGCAAGATGGCTGATGAGAAGAGCTAGGCAAGAGAGTGAAGTCTGGCTATGGTCACCTAGATAGAAAGCAGCACCACTTCACTACTCAGGACACAATTTTTAATGAGAGAAATTTAAATTTTGAAATCATCTGCTTTGTTCAATTTTTTAAAAAAAGTTAGCCATAAATCATTCTTTTTTCTCCACTTATATAAATCCTATGTATACTGAAAGTCCAGCTCAAATCTCATTTCCTCATGAAGCTATCACTACTCCACCGTAATGAGTCTTCCCTCCTATAAACAAAACACATTCATACTGTTCACTTGCTACAATCATAAACTATTGCCTTCTAACAAATGTCTGTTTTTTCATGAATTGTCACTTAATTCTTGTGTTTGTGTTGTTTAAGTTTTCACTTGCAGAGTTCTTATCTCCCCAAAGATATTAAAAGTAGGGACCATGTTACCCTCTGTGGTGCCTAGAACACAGCAGGCATTCCATGAATATTTATTGAATGTTTAACTTTGTCTATCACTTACGTTCTCTTCCAGTGTGACATCATAGCATGGAGGTAACCCTCCGATTCTCACATAAAGGAGAGCACAAGCTCTGGAAAGTGTTTAACTATAGTTCTTGTTCAGGGTTATGTGTGGCTTATTCAAAGATTATCTGAGAAGGCTCAGGACCAGGAGTTTGGCTAGAAGGTGATGAAGGCTCCTTTGGCCACAAAAAAATTCATAAAAACTGTCCACTAAGGTATACAAAGCTAGGAATTTAACTGGGCAGAGGGAATACCACTGGGAACAATGATTTCCTAGGTCTTTTGAAGTATTTTCCTAAGAAAAATTTGAATGTTCCATTTTTTATTTTAAAATTAGTTTTAGAAACTAACAAACATTGTAATATTATGTACATTTTGAACTTTCAGACTTTAATAAATTCATAGGATCAAGGTTAGTCACAGAAAAGAAAAATAAGTGCACCTCTGCTTTCTTTATTAGAAAATAAACTTACCTGCTTTCTCTGAAGAGAAAGGGGACAATGGTATGGAATACAGCTAATACTATCAAACTTGACTGTTATTGCGCATCGTTTTGTTTAAATCTTTTTTTTCTTTTGTACAAAGAGTGGCTCACTGAAAAG
Organism: Gymnobelideus leadbeateri; assembly: GCA_011680675.1. Lineage (NCBI taxonomy): Eukaryota > Metazoa > Chordata > Mammalia > Diprotodontia > Petauridae > Gymnobelideus > Gymnobelideus leadbeateri. The sequence continues at coordinate 229,293 of WOXC01004300.1, forward strand.
GGTGATGGGGAGGATATATTATTCAAAGTCAGGAACATCTCTATTCAAATCCTGCCTCAGACATCTTTCTAGCTGTATGACCCTTGGGCAGTCATTTAACCTCTCACCCTCAATTTCTTTATCTATAAAATAGGTATAACAGGAACACAGAATTGTTTTAAGGATGAAATGGGATTGTGTAATGGAAATGCAAATTTAAAGATCTTCCCTTCCCCTAGGTTAAGTGCACCTGGAGCCTGTAGTGGGAGGCTTGTTTTCAGGAAAGCCCACACCTTGATACTTTGTGATTGGGCAGTGGGTCAAGAAGTTTGTTACATTCTCTGAGTCAGGAGAAGGCTATATAAACCCTGATGGGAGGCTTTGCTTTGGGGCTCACTTTGAGAAGTGTTGTGTGATTTGACCAGATGAGACTCTGGGCAGCCTTTGAGAGCCCCCCGGCTTTGAAAACCCAGATGTTGATGCTTCCCTCTCTGGTAACTGTGATTTCATATTGATGTAAAGGTTGTACAGTTTGGAAGCCTGTCTGGTTGATCTGTTTGTTTCTCTGTCTTGCAAGTTCTGTCTGTATACTTTGAAGTTCAGGGTGCTGGCCTTTTTCCCCTGAACTAGGTAAATGATATATGTTTGACTGATTAAAGTTAGCTTGTTAACCCATTTTGAGTTGCTTTCCTTTAGAAAAGCAGATCTAAGAACCTGTGTTGGCAGCCACCCTGGGGATATTGGGGTGCTTGCTGCTACAGATGGGATGTATGCAAACCACTTTGTAAACCTCAAAATGTTAGCACTTATCATTATATAAAAAGATATTAAATATTTTTCAATAAAATAGTCATAGAATTATCAATCAGAACTGCAATGGACCTTAGAAGTGTTTTAGTCCAATCCTTTAATTTTATTGATGAAAAACTGAGGTCTATTGAGGTTAAAAGAAATATAAAGTCACATAGATGGTAAGCAGTTGAATCAGGATTTGAATGCAGGTTCTCTGAATCCAAAACCAACAATCTTTTCACTGAGCCACATTTTCTTCTACCCTTATGATAAACATGAAGAAGATAACATGTGAAAAAATATTAAAAGAAGAAAGTATATAGTTGAGACAAGACTGAAAAGGCTGCTTCCCTCCCAACCTCCATTAAGCTGAGGTGAAGGATAGCAATTTTTTATAAAGTACTGTTCTGATGACACATCATAGCACAGAGATGACCCTGGATTCTCAAAGAGGATGCCAATGGAGCCCAAAATCTGGCAAGTCCTTCTTAAAGTTGGAAAATGTTCAAGTACAGGTCCAAGGGATAAAAGGTATGTCTATTACATGAGAAATAGCTTAGCTAAGTTCCAATAGGCTCATCCTGTTCAAATTTTTGAAGGATGTGTTCTTGTAAATTTCCAGGTTGGCTTTAAGGTAATGAAGTTTTTAGCCAATTCTTTCAAAGTTTTACTAAGACAGGTGGACAGGTGGACAGGTTGTTTTCTGAATCAGTGGAGAAAGAATACACACTACCATAATCACATACCCTCTATGTATTTAAGCATAAATTTCTGGTCTGAAATGGAAGAGAGACATTCTATTATATAATTAGAAGGTCATAGATTTGGAGGTGGGAGCATCTAGTCTACTCCCCTCAATTTATGGTGATAAAACTAATAGCCAAAGAAATTAGTAGACTTGCTTAAAGACAAAGAGGTATTAAGTGGGAAATAGGAAATTCAAATCCATGTTCTTTTCCTACTGCATCACTTACATCCCATCAAATCATTCCCACTCACCAATGCCAGAATGTTGTCCAGGGAAAATTCCTACCTCATATCTAGCTTCTCTTTAAAAACAAAAATACCATTCTTCCGTGTTAAAAAAAAAAAAAGAACTATACCGAAATGTCCTATTATTCATTGAAACCTCCTCTTCCCCCCCAAAAAAAAAGACTGAGTAAAAATAATAACAATAATCTCACATTGCTGAGGTTTACAAAGGTTTACAAAGCACTTTCATTACAAAAACCTTTGTATACATAAGTGTTATCCCTTCTTGCTAGATGAGAATACTGACTCCCAGAATTGTGAAGTGACTTGCCAAGAATAAAGGTGGAACTCAAATGCAGGTCTCACCTCTGCAGTGCTATACAGAGTAGAGGTTAAATGTACAAAACAGTAAACTTTATGAGAAAAACTATTCAAATGTCAGGAAGGTAGCTTTAATTTTTGAAGGATGTGTTCTTGTAAATTTCCCTTTGCAAAGGGAAAAAACCTGAGATATCTTTTTCCCCTTTACTCTCAGTTTTTCAGACCTGAATAAATGAAACCAATGATGTCTCTCAACCAAAATCTAACTCTCTTGGATTTCCACAAAAAAAAAAAAAAAAGATGAACGAGGCGGAGCCAAGATGGCAGAGTAGAAACAGCTCATCCAAGCCACTCTGCCCCCAGATTCCCCCCAAACTATGTAAAAGGGGACTCTGAACAACTTCTGGAGCCCCAGCACCCACAGAAAGACACAGAGAAGCTAACCTCCCACTGAGGACAGCCCAGCAGCCCTGCAGGAAGGACCAGTGCAGTGGTCTGGGACCTGGCAGTGCACAGAGTGTGGGGAGCCGAGCCGAGCGGAGCCCAGGTGCCCATGAGCCGAGGCTTTAGCCCCAGGGCGGTAGGGCCAGCAGCCGGCTGGAGAGACCCCAGAACACCAGCAGCTCTGGCGACTCCAGAATTATCAACATAGACATGCCTAGGACAAAGTAAGAGGTTAGTGTCCTATGGACTTTGGGACCAGTATTTGGGGAATGCGTCGGCTCCCTCCCCGGGGGCTAGAAGCCACTGAGGAGACACGCCATTTTGTAGTTTTCAGAGGCAGCTCCAGCTCCTGGCCTGCGAATTGTAGGGAGATCCAGCGATCAGTCCTGGGGGGTAATCGCTCTTGCTTTAACCTCCTTGGATCTGGATTGTGATCTAGGGTGGAAGTCGTGGGTGGGTTTACAGCTTGCCAGAAACGGAAGTTGCCCCCCACATGTTCGGGACGAAAATTCCTCTAGCTGGCCTTAAAGCCATAGTGTGGCAACAACCCCAAAAGTCAAGTAATTAAGTGGCAACATGCCAAGGCAAAGGAAACAGAAAAATGCAACCCTAGACTCCTGTTTTGGGGGCATAGAGTGGGAAAAGGACTGTGAGGTCAGAAGTCCTGCTCCAAAAGCCCCAGGGGAAAACATGAGCGGGTTGCAGGCCATACAGGACCTTAAGGAGGACTTTAAAAATCAAATAAGTGGAGGAAATATTGGAAAGAGAAATGAGAAGGATGCAGGAAAAGTATGAAATGAGGGTCAACAGCCTGACTGAGGAAAACACCACCTTAAAAAATAGACTAACTCAAATGGCAAAAGAGTCCCAAAAGGGCAATGAGGAGAAGAATGCCTTAAAAAGTCGAATTTGCCAGATGGAAAAAGAATCTCAAAAGTTCACTGAGGAGATTCATTCCTTCAGAGTTAGACTGGAGAAAATGGAAGCTAATGACTTTATGAGAAATCAAGATGCTGTTAAGCAAATACAAACAAATGAAAGATTAGAAGGCAATGTGAAATATCTCATGGGAAAAATCACTGACCTGGAAAATAGATCCAGGAGAGACAATTTAAAAATTATTGGACTGCCTGAAAGCCATGATCAAAGAAAGAACCTAGAAATCACCCTTCAAGAAATTCTCAAGGAAAATTGCCCTGATGTTTTAGATCCAGAGGGCAAAATAGAGGTTGAAAGAATCCACCGATCACCTCCTGAAAAAGATCCCAAAAAGAAAACACCCAGAAATATTATAGCCAGGTTCCAGAATCCCCAGATCAAGGAGAAAATACTCCAAGCATCCAGGAAGAAACAATTTCAATATTGTGGAAACACAATCAGAATAGCCCAGGACCTGGCAGCTTCTACACTGAGGGATCGAAGGGCATGGAATATGATATTCCAGAGGGCAAAAGAGCTGGGAATGAACCCAAGGGTCACCTACCCAGCAAAACTGAGTATTTTGTTTCAGGGGAAAATATGGTCATTCAGTGGAATAGAGGACTTTCAAGCATTCTTGAGGAAAAAACCAGAATTGAATAGAAAATTTGACATCCAGACACAAAAAGGAAGAGATGCCTGAGAAGGTAATCAGGGAAAAGAAATCAAAAGGAACTTATCAAAGTTGAACTATTTACATTCCTATATGGAAAAGCAATAACTGTGACTGATTATATCTTTCTCACTATGAAAATGATGGAAGAAGGGTGTGTGGTCATATGAATACATATGTGAATGTGTGTGTATATGGTTACAGTTATATATGGATAGAGGGCATAGGTTGAATTTGTTGGGAAGGGAGAATACTCAAGGGATGAAATTATGAGGTGAGAGAGGAAAGTGGCAAGAGGAGATGGGGAGAGACAGGGCAGGGTAAACTATCTTATATAGAGGAAGCAAGGGGAAGTGGTTGCAATGGAGGGGGAGAATAGGAAGGCAAAAAAGGCAAAACCACATTCTCATTGAATTTGGTTCAGGGAGAGAATGACATACATACTAAATGGGATATCTCAACCTGCAGCAGAATAGGGGGAAGGGGGATGAGAGGAGGGAAGATGGATGGGAGGGCATCCTTGGGGGAGGGGTGGTTGGAAGTACCCACTATAGAAGAGGGACAGGATCATGTAGGGAATGGACCAGGTGGGGGGTGGGATGAGTGGGAGGGAATTATAAGCAGCCTTGTACAATATATCTACTATGATAATGTTTTGCATAGCTAGACATGTACAACACATACTGAATTATTTATCTCCCCAGAGGGAATGGGTGACAAGGGAGGAAGGGAATGGATCTGAAAGTCAAGGTCTTAACATTAAATGTTTCAAATATATATAAATACTATTATTAATACTCTTTTGCTTATAATTGGGAGATAAGATGTGAAGGCATTGGGGCACAAAGATTCACCTTCCTCTAATGGAAAAGTCGAAGGGGCTATGGGAGAAGGTATGGGAGAGAGCAGATTGGAGGAAGCGATATCTTGTGGGACTGCTATTCTGGGAGGTTGGGTAGGGGAATAACAGGGGGAAAATGATTGTAACTCAAAATCTTGCGGAAATGAATGATGTAAAACAGAAGTTAATAAAGCATTTGTTTAAAAAAAATGATGAAAGCCAAAGAGTAAACAGAGGTAAGTGAAAAGAATATTGTTAGAATTTTAATAGCTTTAGCTGGCTCTCCTCAGACATGTTTCCATGGGAACAGAGTGAAAAAAAAAATACTCAACCCATATAGTTTTCAGCTGGCAGGTAAAAAAAAATTAAAAGTTCACTTGTTTATTTGAACCACACATATCCATACTTATGGTACATTATATTATGTTTATTAAATAGTGTTTTCTTTTGAGCGATGGTGATCAGAGATGGGAGTCTTAGTAGTTAAATTATTTGCTATATAATTCCCTGGAAAAAATAGTCTTCATAGAAACTTTAACAAGATGATCAACTTTAATCAGGCCACTTGTTATAAATCTCATAATACCACAATTCAAATTTTTCAAACTGGACAGTCATATATAAATAAACATTTTTTAGACACAAGAACACAAGCCACCAGGGAAAAGAATCCTTATGTGACAAGAACTACTGGGGAAACTGGAAAGAAGCAGTGTAGCAGCAAATAGGTTTAAACTAGCATCTTACACCATGAATCAGATTAAGCTCCAAAGATGGATATATATATATATATATATATATATATATATATATATATATATATATACATGCAACCTAGATATAAAAGTTCAAATCACTTTTTAGGATTTGATAATGAAAAGATAACTTTCATAACTATGGTTGGGGGAAGAGGGAGATTTACAACCAAAGAAGGAATTGAGATAATTATAAAAGATGAAATAGACAATTTGATTTAACATAAAATTAATGCTGTTTTACAAACTCAGTAAACTTCATGGGCCACACCAAAGAGCTATGGGGGGAGTGGGATAGAGTTGATGGATCCATGAGGACTCTAGAAGAAGAAATTCTCCAATTGAAGATGGCAACAAAGTCTAAAACCTTTTGATGTCTTGGAGTTTGAATTTTCCAGGGATTTTTTTCTGGGAACCTTTTCCCACCAGCATGTGTGTTTGTGTGTGTGTGTGTGTGTGTGTGTGTGTGTGTGTATGCATGTGTGTGTATGCGTGTATAAAATAATGTAGGGGGGGTGAGACGAGAAGTTATTCTGTTACTTGATTTTTTCCTCTACTTTATTTTTGTAAATCTTTCTCAATTATATACTTAGTTATTTGATGTCTACCTGGTGTGAGTTTAGCTCTATATAGTGCCTGGCACATAAAAGGTGCTTAATAAATGCATATTGACTGAGTAATAGAGAAGCCAGTAGATAGGGGCACAAGCCATATGATAGGCTTACATGGAAACCAATAGTCCTTGGAAATTCCATAGTGAGTGACATATATGGTTTACAATAGAAAGACATGAACAAGAATTACTTAGGTTGAGAAGACATGTGTGAATTGTGATTTATAACAGTAGAGGGAATATACATATTAATAAGATCACAGAGCCATTCAAGTATGACCTCTTGATGCAAAAAAAGTTTAACCATACTGATTTTTCATGAAAGAAAAAAAAATTTGAATAGAGTACCAGCCCTGGAGTCAGGAGGAGCTGAGTTCAAATCTGGCTTCAGATGCTTGACACACTTACTAGTCATGTGACTTTGGGCAAGTCACTTAACCCCAATTGCCCTCCAAGAAATCAGAAAAAGAAAAAGAAAAAAATTATAGTGAACAAACTGTTTTAAGGCAATGATAAGCCAAAAAATTCAAATGAACGTATGTCAAGAAATGAAGTTATAGTTCCCATAGCAACCATTACATCCCCTTTACACCTGTTATATTTTGCATTGCTGAAAATATGTATAAGAGGATATAATATGGCTGCTCTGGGAGTAATAACTCACACTTTCAAATGTGTGCATTTCAATTTTCAACCAAAACATTGTGTCACGCATAGATTCTTTTTTTCCCTTTGCATAATGGCCTTAGAGCTCACAGTTATTGCTGTAATCTTCAGTCATTCATAGATTTAGTGCAGTTCGTTGGCCAACACTTCATTTTGAAAGGACTGTGAACACTAAAAATTAATTACAGTACTTAGTCACAGTTGTATTGGGTTTCAAAAGTGCTTTCACATTTTCATTCATTATTTGAGTTTTTAAGCTATTGAGTAAAAAGACAATTAAACAATGGTTACATCAATTATTTTCCCTGCTGCTCTATCCCCTGAGATGAGTTTCCTTAGGCATCAAATGTGCTTAGTAACAAGGATCAAGAAATATACATGTCTATGTATGTATGTATGTATGTATGTGTATAAATATGCATACATATATTAATAAATGAGGTTTAAGTAATAGGGAAAATATAGACAAAATATATGGAATAGCTATCTCTTATATATAACCAGTGAACTTAATGGGGTTTTTCCCCTTAAAATAACTAATATTCTTAAAAGTACCATTCCTCCTGCTGGAGCACTTAGGATCTTGGGCAAGAATGCAATTTTAGCCCAAGAAATATTAAGATAATGAAATTCTGCTTTGTTTTCAAACATGAGTTTCCATGATTAAATGAAAACTATTGAAACTTTAAAGTAAAGAATGGTTTTATATGTTCACTTTAATAGCTAGTTTGAAATATGGCCCTAAGAACCAAGTTCTCACAGCAATTCTCATCAAATTCAGCCTAAATTGTAATTACTTGAAAAATATATGTAATATTTTAAAATCCAAATTGTGTTACCTGTCACCAGGCCAAATGCATGCCATAGTAGTAAGTACAGTACAATGAAAATGACACTGGACTTGGAGTCAGAAAACCTGAGCTGAAGTCCCAGCTTTGACACTTTTTGTGTATTATGCATATGATCTGGGCATACTCCCAATTCCTACTGATCCTGGCAAGTTGGATTCCCAGAGCCACTATTATATCTACCTGTAGTTTTCTAAAAGTAGCCCTGAAGGGTGATTTTTTAAAAAACTAATGAGTCCCTACCAATGTATTTTCTCATTTATTATTAGTTGAGATCAATTATTTAGCCACAAATTTGCTTTTAGGGAGGAATATTTACTAAGGTGATATAGTAAGAACACAATTGGTATAAAATATCCCTCAAAAACTCTTGCATCAACACATATAGAAGGAGACACATATAGGGGAGAATGGGCTCAAGCTTAGACAGCACACGTGGCAGAAGGGTAACTCACAACTCCTAGTTCTAGAAGTCCTTTTATCCACTTTGTGGAATGGGTACTTACAAAGTTCTTAGATTTAGGGTAGCCTTTATTTGGGGCTCTTTGTAGTGACCTAAAGTTGTCTTTCCTCAATGTGGTGTTTGTCCTCAGCTCTCAATGAAAACTGTTCAGGGGATATTGATAGCACTAGGAATGCTGATGAGAAGTACAAAATCCTCCCTCTGAAGTTCACAAGGTTTTTCTCTGATCAAGGGTAGAGACTGAGACCAAAATCAAGATCAGGTCCAGGTCTTTTCTCTTCCCTGCCTATGTGATGCCTTCTCAAAGGATTGGGTGAAACAACTCTTACCCTATCTGACAAATGCTCAAATACTCAATTCCAAGCTAGATCAGTAGTTTTATACAAGTCCTATGGGGTATGACCAAGTCTCTCAATCAATCTAAACATCCTGCTGCATCTAGTTGTAATGCTTCTGAAGAGTCAACAAAGATGCCCAGGTCTTATTCAAACCTAGTTCACATTTAACTGGTTAACCTATTTGAGACAAACCTCATCTAGTACAGGTATGAGACAAGTAGGCTGGGATTGATTGACTCAGTTAACTCCACCCCTACAATTTCTCCTGAGTTTTTGTATTTGATCTCTTCATCAAACCTGATATAATCTATTTGTTTAAGTCCATTGTGGCAAATCCTAGTTAGCTCTTTAATAACTTAGGGAAGGAAGAGTACCTTTTGAACTACCTTCTAAAGGTCAAGGTTCACTGAGTCAAGAAACCAAATCACCTTGAGCCACTCCAAGTAAATGACAAGATGGTAGCCCTGTTGCCTTAACCAAGAGAGAATACCACTAGTGTTTCAATAAATAATTCAAAGTCTTTTGATTGGATGAAACATTTTAGAAGTCCTCCAAAGTTATTAAATAACTTTGCGTATGAAGTATGTTCATATTGGTCAAAGGACTTGGTTTTGTGCTGTGGGGCTTATACAAAACCAAAATATTAGCTTGAAATCAGAGTTGAGTATTTTTCAGTTTAGGTAGAAAACCTTCCAGTGAGACTGCTAAGGGAAAATGGTTTGGGATTTGGGAAAAGAGGAAGAGCCCTGGCTTTGGCCTCAGACTCAGCTTCGTGCCCAGTCTCCTCTCCACTCTGTTATTAGATAGATAAAGACTTTGTAAACTTCAGAGAACTGGGGAATATGGACTTTTGTCACCAAAGTCCGACTGTGTAACAGTAGAACAGCAGTGAGGGATGATGAAGGCCCAAAGGAGATTGAAAGCTGTATGGGTAGAAAGAAGGTTGCTGAAGAAAGAGGTGTTGTGATGGTAGAAATGATAAGATTCAGGGACACTTAGGTGGCACAGTGAATAGAGCACCAGCCCTGGAGTCAGGAGGACCTGAGTTCAAATCCGGCCTCAGACAACGCAAAAAAAACAAACAAACAAACAAACAACCACTAGCCCTGTGACCTTGGGCATGTCACTTAATTCCAGTTGCCTTACCTTGCCCCTGCCAAAAAGAAAAAAAAAAATGGAAAGGGAACAAAAGGGGGAAAAAGAAATTATAAGATTTAGCAACTGAGTATTGTGGGGTGAGTAGAAATAAACCAGGGTTGTAAACTTGGGAAAAATAGAAGGATGGTAGACTCCTAGACAGAAATAGGGAAAATTGGAAGTTCATGAGATTAGTTTTGTACATGTTGAGTTGTAGGCATCTTATGAAACATCTAGTTTGAAATGTTCAGTAAGCAGTTGGTTATGCATGACTAGATCTCAGGAGAGAGATTGGGACTGGATTTATAGATTTGAGAGTCATCAGAATAAAATTTATAATGAACCCATGGGATTGATGAAATTAATCATCCAGAGACAGAATTTATAGAGAGAAGAAGAACTGGGGCAGAACCTTGGAATCCTATACACTTAAGTTAGAAGAATCTAGATGAAGATCCAGGAAAGGGGTCCAAAAATAAACATTTAGATGGGGGAGAAACAAGAGAAAATAATGTCAGGAAAATTTGAAAAGCAGAGAGCATCCAGAGTGAGGCCAAGTGTCCAATGCTGCAATGAGTTCAAGAAAGATGAAACCTTGAGAAAGAGTAATCAGATTTCTGAATTAGGAGATAGCTGGTGATATGGGAAGGGACAATTTTGCATGAGTGATAAAGTTGGAAGTCAGATTGCAAAGAGTTGAGAAATGAGATTAAGGAAGTTAAACAGGAGCTAAAGAAAACCTTTGCTTTAGTCAAGAAAGGAAAAGAGACAAAGGACAATAGTTTGGAGAGACAGTAGGCTCTAGTGAGGGTTTTTTTAAGGAAGGGAAAATGGAATTATTTGTAGATGAAGGGAAGGACACAGTAGAAAAAGGGAGATTAAAGATTTGAGAGAAAAATTTTTTTTTAATATTTGAGAGATAGGAGAATGATTAAGGAAGCAATTTACTAGAAAAGACAGGAAGGGATAGGCTCAAGGGTGCATGTCAAAATACTGACCCCTTTGAAGGATCTTCTTCACCAGAGATGAAAGTAAAGAAAGAGAGAAACAAATAAGTATAAACAAGATAATTTGAGGAAGGCGAGACATCTAACAACTAAAGAGAATCAACTAAAACTTCCCATAGGAGGTAAAATATGAGCTAAATCTTAAAGGAAGCCAGGGATTTTAAGAGGCCGTGGAGAGGCAGGAAGCATTCAAGGCAGAATAGGGTTTGTGCAAAGGGGAAAATGAGATATCATTAGGCTTACATAATTAGTAACTATGAATTAATATGACCACTCTGGAAACAATTAGAAAGGATCAGAGTTAAGTGATTAAAATGTCCATTTTCTTTGACTCAGAGATTCTACTGTTGGACATATTTGCCAAGGAGTTCATTACTAAAACTGTTCCCATATAAATAAAATAATTAAAGTAACACTTTTGTGATAGCAAAAAATTGGCAACAAAATAGATGCACATAGATTGGGGGGTGGCTAAAATATAATCATAGTACACTAATGTAATTGAATATTAATATGTTTTTAAAAGAATACTATAAATACAGAAAACTATTGCAAGACTTCCATGAACTGATACAGAGTGAAATAATCAGAGCTAAGAAACAATGACTAAGACAATACAAAATACATACTGCCTGGCATGTATAGCACTTAGTACTTAACAATACTTAGTACTAGTATACAGTACCTACTACTTAGCACTTAGTAAATACTTGTTGACTGGAAGAAAAATCAGCACAAAACAATCAAAGATGAATGTTGCAAAATTACAAAGAACAAGGATGGTCCCAAAGAAGAGATAGAGAAGATATCTCCTCCCACTTTTTTGAAGAGGTAGAAGGTCCACTTGTATATATTTTCAAACTTTTTCAATATATTGATTAATTTTGCTGAATTTTTTCTCCTCTTTTAAAAATATTCTTTATTCAATTAAATGACTCTCTGGGAAGACAGAGGGAGAGGAATACAGGGGAATTTTTGAATGATATAAAAACAAAAGATATAAAATTTGTTTTTAAGAATATAAATTTATTTGTTTGTTTATTTATTTATTTTGCTTTTTGGAGGGCAATTGGGATTAAGTAACTTGCCCAAGGTCACACAGCTAGGTTTTGTTATTTTTGTTGTTGTTTTGGTTTTTTTTGGTTTTTTTTTTAGCAATTGGGGTTAAGTAACTTGCTCAAGGTTACACGGCTAGTCATTATTTATGTGTGGGTGCTCATTTTCTGTGGCCGGATTTGATCTCAGGTCATCCCAACTCCGAGGCCGGCACTCTTACTCACTGCACCACCTAGCCGCCCCTTTTAGGGCAACTGGGGTTAAGTAACTTGCCCAAGGTCACACAGCTAGGTTTTTTTTTTTGTTTGTGTGGGTTAAGTGTCTGAGGCCGGATCCGAGCTCAGGTCCTTCTGACTCCAGGGCCGGCGCTCTACTCACTGCGCCACCTAGCCACCCCTATAAATTTATTTATTAATAAATTGTTTTAAAGGTTGATATAGCACTCCCATATTTAATGCTTTGCCAAAGTCCTCATTAATGCTAAAAGAAAAACCAAGTTGTCAATTTCTGTGAATTTTCTTGAATGAATTCTATCAAAGAAGGGAAAATACTGTTTCATATAACTTGAGCATACTTCCAAAAAAAGTGGAGAATCCACGGTTTCCTCAGTCAACAACATACATCTTCAGCCTCATAACTGAATTTCTACAAGAAAAAAGATTTGGCCATTAGTCAGCAAGTCTGGGTTTGGATGAGATGATTGCTGAGATCCTTTCCAACTCTGAAACTGGATGATTCTGCTATTTAACTAATTATTATGACAATTGTATAAAAACCTTAATGTGAAAATGTGGTATGGTAAAATAGAAAGTAAGCTGGATTTGAAATGAGAGGCCCTGGTAAGAATACCAACTCTGCTATTTATTCTTTATAGTAACTTAAATAAATCACTTATCTCTCTAGCCATCAATCTATTCATTTATTAAATGGATAACACAGTACCAGCCTCAAAGGGTTGTGATGAGGCTTACGTGAGGCTTAAACTTTGAAGCACATATTATCAAGAGTTAAAATTGAAGGGGCAGCTAGGTGGCACAGTGAGTAAGAGTGCCAGCCCCGGCATCTGGATGACCCGGGATCAATCCCAGCCTCAGAAAAGGAGCACCCACACATAAATAATGACTGGCTGTATAACCTTGAGCAATTTACTTAACCCCAATTGCTTTTAAAAAAAAGAGTTAAAATTGTTGTTGTAATTGTCCCAGGGTTTAGCACAATGACTGGCATATGGTAGGCACTTAATAAATGTTTATTGACTGTAATCTGTGATCCTATAAAATCATACTAGTTCACCTTTCATTGGGTTTGTTATGTCAGACAAACCATTTAACCACTGTGTATTTCTGTCCATGATTTGAAATATGGAAATAATACAGGTTTCTTCTTACCTTAAAAGAAAAGAAAATATATTTTGTGCAGAACTTTGATTTCATGAGTATGGGAGATTCTTGGTGAAGAAATACTCTCTACCTATACAGATTGACAATTGTTAATTGTTCTACAGTTAGAGAGTTGCCTATGACAATGAAAAGTTAAGTGACTTATATGTATGAGAGGCAGGTCTTAAACCCTGGCCCTCCTTACTCTGAAGCCAGCTCTATAACCATTACACAATGCTATTATACACATTTACAGTCCTACTTCCCACCTCTCTCTCTCTCTCTGTATATGTGTGTGTGTATACACAAATACACATACATGTATGTTGTTGTTGGGGTGTATGGGTTGTTCAGGGGTGGACTAGTAGCTCTGCTGAGCCCTTTCCAGGGCTGTTCATTCATCCATCTTTGGTGTCCACCTGTCACCAGTGGCTCCTAGAAGTTATAATGTGCACAACAGCCAAACCCTGTAAAATGTCTCAGTAGACAGGTTAAACTAGGTTAAGGGTAACCAACAGGAGTTGGGGAAGGTGTCTATCCCAAACACATGAAGACTTCCCCCAAAAGAATGGACAGATGAGAACAATTTGCCCCCAAAACCATAAAGGGTAGCTGAAGCAGGCACTATGGAGAGCTTAGAACTTGGTAAGACATTGAAGATGCCAAAGTCATCCACTGAATCCCAGGCCATCACCAGTCATATTGATTTTTGTCTTGCTACTGGATTCTGTAAGAGAAAATGAAGCTGACAATTTTGTGCAACTCTAACTCTGCCTCACTTAAATCCAATTCACAAGTTACCCTGTGATGTTACTGGTCCTCTTCAAAAAAGAAGAACTAACCAAAACAATATATTTGTGTGTGTGTGTGTGTGTGTGTGTATACTATATGCACATTTACATATAGGTATATATCTACATACATATGTTTGTGTATACTATATTCAGTCATATATGCACAACATATACATAAAAATATCTAGGAGATTCTAATAAAAGACAAATCTATTTGCAGAAAGATGGTGCATAAACATAAGATCCTCTCCTTGTGATTGCATATAATAACCAGCATATTTCCTTTGAGGCATCATTGTTCTGAATGCTGAGAAAAGTCTCTCAGTGCTGAGCTGCATTAATAGCATAATGATTGGCATACAGGCCTGCTGCTGATGAAGCACCCATCATTACAGCTGTATATCGTTTGCCTTGATTCTGACTGTGCCCAATGTCGTTTCTGTAACACAGCCAAGCAGGTTGCCAGAGGAACCTGGAAACACTTTGAACGTAGCTTCGGCTTGCCATTTTGCTGTCATCCCTGACAAGAAGGACTCCAGCAAACACAGCAGGATCCTGTCTCTGCATTAGAGAGAAGGAGGAGTTTTTCTGAAGTCACTGGAATGAAGTAGCCTCTCATTCAACCTTGTTGTGCCGTGGGAAGTGACCCAACTGAGATTTAGAGCATCACCAAAATCACCCCTAAACTGTAATGTTCAGTTTCCTCACTCCACAGGTACTGTAACATTTGAAGCATGTCAACCTTTTTGAATGTGAACCCAACTTTACTCCCCCTACCCATGAAATCAGAGTGGCACCTTCTCCAAAAATTAAGGAAGAAAATGCAAGTTTCATAAAAGAAATTCAAAAGTTTGTGGGGAGAGTTTACAGATAAATTTCTGTCTGTAGTTGTTTCCTCCTGCATTTGTGGTGAAAAGGTAATGCTTTCAAATTCATGTCAGCCTTTTCTTTTTACCAAAGCACCCATTTATTCTTTTTTTTTAATGACTACATGCCCAACTCTTTCTAAAATATGTACTTTCTAATGTTATAATATAACTGATTGTACATTTAGATATAGAACAGAACTGGGAGACACCGATATATTCCCAGAAACTGAGACCTAGTAGGATTGAGTGATTTGCCTAAAGTAGCACTCATGTAACAAAGGAGTAGAATTGGAATTCAAACCCAGGATTGGACTCCAAATCAAGGAAATTCTTCCCACTATGTCACAATGCCTCTCTTTTCCAAAGGCCATAATTCAACTGGAATTTTGAAAAGCCAGTATTTCTTTAGTATTGAGAACCAACATGACCATTAAATTTCCAAGCACTGAAGTACATTTGGAATCAGAAGACAAAGGTTCAAATTTTAGTCTGGGCCTCAGGTTCCTTTACCAGAAAACTGAGGTGGTTGCATCAAAGATGATATTAAGATCTCTTCTGGTTTTGATACTTTGTGAAATTCTTTCTCTCCATTTTGTTGTTATTATGGACCTTTATGCTGTAATATAGTGTCTAGATGATTCAGTTTCCTCAGGGATTCTAAAGTGGGTAAATATTACCTTTGCATTTTTAAAGACATAAGCTATTAATAAAAGAACTGTATGCTACAAATCATTTAATGAATTGGAAATTATGGGTGTTTTCATTAAAAGGGTCTCAATTTTGGTTCTAAATTTTATGGATTTAGGCAGTGATTTTAATTGATGTAGCAGTGGGCTAGTGGTTTGGAATGATCAGTGTCACTTAATAAAGGGCATACTAAATTCAGCACTACTTTTCTATTTCTGACACTGTGACTAACTCACCACAAATCTGTTATGGAAAAAAATGAAATTACAAAAACAATTTTAAAATAAAATTAATCAAAAGAATGAGTCTCTGTCCGAGTGTTATGTATACAAAATGTCTCTTAGGCCACATCCTACCATAAGCTGTGGAAGGATGAAGACCAGTGAAGATGATGCATTTAAAAAAAATTAAACAGTGGGTCCTCAGGAATTATTACCTGTTCTCACTGATAAAATAGAGATGTCAGTGCTCTCTTAGTGAATTTATGAAAACAAATGCACAAAGTTACATAGGAAATCATCCTTATGAATTTGGGTTGCTTAAAAAGGCCTGAACCAAAAGTTCCTTCTGTTTAAAAAATTATCAATGAGTTACAAGAGGGCTATATCTTTAATTTTCCATAATTATCTTCCTAGAGTTTGAAGATAATGAGAAAAAGTTAGATAAGTTAGACAATAGGGACAGCTAGGTGGTGCCAGGGATAGAGTGCCTAGCCTAGAGTCAGGAAGAATCATCTTACTGAGTTTATATCTGGCTCCAGATGCTAAGCCACATGACCGTGGGCAAGTCATTTAACCCTGTTTGCCTCAGTTACCTCATCACTAAAATGAGCTGGAGAAGGAAATAGCAAATCATTCTAGTATCTCTGCCAAGAAAACTCTAAATGGGACCATGAAAAGTCAGACACAAATGAAAATTAACTAAACACAAAGTTGGAGGATATCTGCTGGAAAATTGAATACCATCACTAAGAGAGAGCTATAAACAAATCACATTCCTATTTCTGTACTTTCTATTTGCCTTCCACAGAACCTGAGGATTCAAAGGTAAAAACATCTCTCAAAGAATTCATATTCCATTGGGAGAGGTAACATTTAAATAACTAGGCTCATGAAAGATATATCCAGAGCAAATAAGAATTATTCTCAGAAAGAAAAGCACTAGCATTTGGGGGAACTGATTAGGAAAGCCTACTTCAGAAAGTGAACCAAAAATACTATTGTGCCACAAGAAATGAGGAGCAGACAGACTTCATAATAACATGGAGAGACTTATATAAACTGATGCTGAGTGAGGAGAGCAGAACCAAGAGAACTGTGTACACAATTACAGACACATCATATCTGTGATGACTAACTTTGATAGACTGGGCTCCTCTCAGCAATGAAAGGTTATAAGACAACTCCAAGGGACTCATGATGGAAAGGGCTATCCACATCCAGAGAAAGAACTACAGAGTCGGAATACAGATTGAAGCAAATTACTCGCTCTCTTTTTTGTTTTGCTTTGTCTTGTTCCTTCTTTGCTGTTGTTCATTCCATTGGTTATAATTCTTCTTTACAACTTGACTAATGTTTAGTGTGAAGGTACTTATAGAACCTTTATCAGATTGTATGCCACCATTGAGGGGAAGAGGCAGGAGAGGGAAGGGGAGAAAATTTGGAACTCAAGGGATTGTGGAACTGAATGTTCTAAACTAAAAGTAAATTTTTAAAAATTTAGAAAGAAAGTGAACCAAAGAAACTAAGAAGTAGAACAAAAAAGGGAGCACATTCCAGGCATGGGAGACAGCCAATGCAAAGGAATAGAATGGGAGATGGAATGTTGTATGCAAGGAACAGCAAGTATGCTACTGTAGCTAGATCATGGAGAGTGTGGAGGGAAGTAAAGACTGAGTAGGCTAGAAAGTAGGAAGGGGCTAAGGCATTAAGAGCTTTAAATGTCAAACAGAGGACTGTGTATTTGAACTAATAGAAAGATTATTATTGAGTACTGTGGAGAAACCTCCAGATTGAACTTGGTCTATGTGACCCTAAAGCTTTGGTAATGAGCTGCTGGCTACACACAGACATTCATATTAACTTAGAAAAGACAAATGTAATTATTAGCTATGGAATATGGCCAACTCAATGGAATTTAATGTATGTTTCTTAGCAGTTAAAAGAGCCTTAAAAACTATAATGACTCAGAGCTCACCAATCCCAATTCACACTTCATCTTCAGAAAACTCCTGATAGAACAGAAGCTCTGTGTCAAAACAAGTGACCTCTCAGCATTGAATTGCTGACTCCTAGATGATCCTTAGGAATTCTCTAACTAGCGATTTTTGTGGTAAAATTTATGGTATTTTATTTCATTGTAACAATAAATAATATGCCTCATCAGAAAGCTCTGGAATTGTTTTAGATAGTGCCTAAAAATGAACAAGGAATCCTTTCCAGATTACATTAACTAAATTGTCAAAAAGCCAGTAGTGTTTCTGAGTGATATAATTTTGTGGAGTTTGACCTTGGTAGGGTAGACACCCAGGGGAAAAAAATTGTTTTAAAAGACCAGGAATGAAGTTCTTTTCCTGGAGGAGCTAGGTGGTGCAATGAATATAGTGCTAGACATGCAAGTAGGAAGACCTAGGTTCAAATGTGACCTCAGATACTAGTTATGTGACCTTGGGCAAGTCACAACCTTTGTCTGCCTCAATTTCCTCAAATGTAAAATAGGGGAAATTATATAATATAATATTATATAACCTACTTATAAGGATCAATAACAGTGCCTAGCACAGGGTCTGGCACAGACTAGATGTTTAATAAATCCTTATTTCCTTCTTTCTATATAAAGCTCCTAATAACAAAATAATATGAACATCCTACAGAGTCTTGCATGGCAGCCCCTCATTCACTAGGGATGCTTACGTCAACACATAAGTCTTGTTTCATATTCTGACCTAACACATTTGAAATGCTGATATACAAAAATGTGTAAAAATAATAAAAAAACAAAATATATCTGCTTCACTAATTGCCATGCCAGAGTTCCTATTCAATTCAATCCAATAAATATTTATTAAAAAATTTATTTAATTACTAAACATAGTGGACAAGGTGGTATAACAAAGCACCAGGTAGTATATTAAGCACCAAGGATGTATAAATGAAAAATTATTGAATCTCTACCCTCAGAGAATTTTCAGTAAATACTATGTCAGACACTGTGCTAAGTGCTGGG
Organism: Gymnobelideus leadbeateri; assembly: GCA_011680675.1. NCBI lineage: Eukaryota > Metazoa > Chordata > Mammalia > Diprotodontia > Petauridae > Gymnobelideus > Gymnobelideus leadbeateri. Next base: position 248,070 of record WOXC01004300.1, read on the forward strand.
AATTAAAAAGAAAAGGCAAAAGACAGTCCCTGTTGTCAAGGAGTTCACAGTCTAATGGGAAAACAACCACATATTTTAAAAAGAGATATTCTGAATAAATTAGAAATAATCAACAGAAGGGAAAGTTCTAGAATTAAGAGACTGACAAAGGAGTCCTGTAGAAGGTAGGATTTTAACTAGGACTTGAAGGAAGCCAGGAGGCAGAAGTAAGAAGGGAGAACACTCCATGCATAGGGGAAAGACAGTAAAAATGCTTTGAATTAGGAGATAGAGGTTCTTCCTCAAAGAGTAACAGGGAAACCAGTGTCAATGGATCAGAATATGGAAGTGGAGGAGATATAAGGTACAAAAAGACTGGAAGGGGGAGGAGGCCAGCTTATGAAGAGTTTTGAATGCTAAATAAAGGATTTTATATTTGATCCCTAGAGGTAATAGGTAGCTATATAAGGAAACTGAGGACCAGAGTTAAAATGACTTGCCCAAGATTGTACAGAAAGATATTACAGATATTTATCTGACCAATTTCAACTATTACAATGTATGGAAAGGAGTGTGCTGCTCAAGATAACTAAACTTTAAAATGCATAAAAAAAAAACAGCACTTCATTTAAACACTGAGACTAATGGGATGTTGAGGCATGCTAAAATTCCCTAGATAGCCAGTGTTTAGATTATATTTTATACAATAAATGAGTGGATGGAGACTAGGGTTTTGAGGGGGAAATACTTGACTGCCTTATCTTCCAGAGGGAGCATTTTCTCCCATAAGAACTGGAAGTGATTTTTTCAACAGCTTCTCTTAGTAGTCATTAAAATGGGTACTACATCTAAGATGTGAATTTTCTACTCAATGAAGGAGTCACTGGTTGTTTAGAAGAGGGATACCTGCATGTAACCCTTGTAATAAGTCAATTCAATAAGCACTTAAATACAAACTGTGTGCAGATCTCTGCACTAGGTGCTGGGAGTGGTAAGTAATCAAAGCTTAAGTAGTACATGGCCAATATGGTAGAAAAATAAAGGATAATAAGTACTGAAAAAGTGCCACTGAAATGGTAATTATGTGATTAATCTTAGAAAAAGCCATTTCAGTAGAGTAGAAGGGCCATAAACCTAATTTTAAAAGGTTGAAAAAAAGATTAAGTATCCCACAAGGTGCCTACTACAGCTCCCTTCAGCATTCTATGGGTCCCTGGGGTTGTTTTCTAGTAATACTATAAGAAACCCCCATCAGTGTGTTTCCCCCCCATGATTATCAGTGGATATCAATTAGCCAGCCAGAATTATTTATCTCTAGTCACAGGTATTTTACTAGGGTTTTATAGTAAGAATAACTGCTACAAAACATTTTCCCCAAAAGTGTGTGGCCCTCTCTTCCACCAGTACATACAGAGATGAAGGCAAAGCAGGCTCAAGATTAGAGAGTGCATGTGGTAAAGAAACAACTCACTTCCTAGAAATCCTTTGTTGGGCTTTCATGATATTCCCCTAAGATTAGGTATAGCTTTCTGTTGGACTTCTTATCTTATCCTGAAACTGCCTTTCTGCAGTATATATAGTTCTCCAAGTGCAAACAAGGCTGCCAGTTAATGGTGTTCCTGGCACACTTTGAGAATGCCAATGAGAAGTCCAAATCCACTGACTTTTCAACACAAGTCTACAAGGGGTCAGGGTTGGGAGAGGAGACAGAGACTCTATTCTTTCTCATATCCCAAGGGAATCTATCTCAGGGGCTTGGCTGGAACTGTTATCTCCTCTAAGCTACCAGACACACAAAATGCTTGGATTTAAAACAGGTTTGTCATTTTATAGAAGACCCACAGGACATGACTGAGTTTCTAAAGCCAATCCCAACACATTTCCTGTCCCACTTAGCTAAAATACCTTTGATTGATTCATTCAATAGAGATGCCTAGATACCTAGATGCCTTCACACTTAGTTCATATCTCTGTTTGATTAATTAACCCCACCCTACAATGAAAATTGGATATATTTAATTTTTGAATTACAGAATTGACAAAGAATTAATTACTGTTCATATGATCTAATTCCTCAAAATTCTACAATTTTCAGGTTAAGATATAGCTTTTGTTATGTAGTAATGACAACTAACAGACTCAGTTGCCTCATTTGAAAAACAATTAAACCTAAACCTGCCTAATAAATTCAAGGAGGTAGAGTAATTTCTTTAGGTTTAATTCCAAGGGAATAAATAATTCAAGGAGGTAGGAAGGTTGATAGCTAAAGTGATTTTTTAAGGCTCAATTCTAAGGTCTACCCAGCTCTTTTAGAAACTAAACATCCAGACTTTAAAAAAAGTGTGGGCTTTGCAGACGCCGCCACCGGGAGTTCTCGTCTTGGTTCCGTCTGCCGGACGCCGATCCCCGCCGCCTCTTCCTCTGCCGTCGCGCCCAGCCCAGGCATCTGTGGCCATGGCCAACCCCAACATATACTTCGACATCGCCGTCGATAACGAGCCCTTGGGCCGGATTACTTTTGAGCTCTTTGCAGACAAGGTTCCAAAGACAGCAGAAAACTTCCGTGCTCTGAGCACTGGAGAGAAGGGATTTGGTTACAAGGGATCCTGCTTCCACAGAATCATTCCTGGGTTCATGTGCCAGGGTGGTGATTTCACACGCCATAATGGCACTGGTGGCAGGTCCATCTATGGGGAGAAATTTGCTGATGAGAACTTCATCCTGAAGCATACTGGTCCTGGCATCTTGTCCATGGCAAATGCTGGACCCAACACAAATGGCTCCCAGTTTTTCATCTGTACTGCTAAGACTGATTGGTTGGATGGCAAGCATGTTGTCTTTGGCCAAGTGAAAGAAGGCATGAACATTGTGGAAGCCATGGAGCGTTTCGGTTCTCGGGATGGCAAGACCAGCAAGAAGATCACTATCGCTGACTGTGGACAGCTCTCATAAGTTTTTGTGTTTTGTTTTTTGTCTTAACCATCAAATCATTCCTCTGTAGCTGGAGAGAGCACCCCCAAACCCCATCTGCTCTTATACCCTATAATCCTTGTGGTCTCACTTGCTGCAATTCTCTTGGATTTCACTTTTTCCTTCCACAAGCTGTCTAGACAACAGAGTTAAGTTTATGATTATGGAATAAAAACTAAACTACAAAAAAAAAAAAAAAAGTGTGAGCAAGAAGGTAATAAAGATTTTTGTTAAGAGCCAGAGCAGCAGCTGCCATTCATCAAGAAGTAACAGAGAAAGGTCAGGGCTGTCCCAGTTTGAAGGCAGCTCTCAAACAGCTGCTAAGTCAAAATGCGTCTTCTGATGTATTTTCACCTAGGTGAGGGCTTTTTAACATTTTGCAGGTCATGTACCATACTGACAATCTGGTGAAGTTTATGGACCCCCTCTCAAAATATTTTTAAATACATAAAATACACAGGATTACTAAGAAAATCAATGATATTAAATTGCAGTTATTTAAATTTTATTTAAAATGTATTTATTTAAATTATATTTTTAAAAAGTTTAGAGATCCCAGGTTAAAAATTCCTGACCTAAATTCTGCCACTACAATTTTTGTCTGTATTTACCTTTCTGACCTTGAATTTGACCCACAGATAGGTTGCACCTCTAACATTTTTCTAACTTAGTCTCCTCATCTTGCCTGCTCTACTGGAATGACCTTAGATTGGGTCCCAATTTAATTCAGGGTTTGTAGTGGCATAACTTTTGCTGAATGATTTTCTGGGGAATATTTCTGCCTGTTTGGGATTAATACCTGACTGAAGAACATTAATGAAAGTCTTTCATCACAAGGCCATCCATAATATTTTCCCAGATGTTTAATAATGCCTTGTCTTCATAGGAACTTAATACATGCTTATTGAACAAGTCCCAATTGATAAATGGTAAAAAGATAGGCAGTTTTCAGAGAAAGAAATTAAAGATATCCATAAGCATATGATGAAATGCTCTAAATCACTATTGATTAGGGAAATGCAAATCAAAACAACTTTGAGGTACCACATCTCACCAGTCAGATTGGCTAAGATGACAAAATAAGAAAATGACAAATGCTGGAGAGGGTGTGGGCAAATTGGAACACTAATGCATTGCTGGTGGAGTTGTGAACTGAACCAGCCATTCTGGAGAGCAATCTGGAATTATGTCCAAAGGGCTACAAATAATTTCATACCATTTGACCCAGCAATACCACTTCTAGGGTTATATCCCAAAGAGATCATAGAAGTGGGAGGAAGATGCATATGTACAAAAATATTTATAGCAGCTCTTTTTGTGATTGCAAAGAATTGGAAATTAAGGGGGTGCCCATCAATTGGAGGATGGCTGAACAAGTTGTGGTATATGCATGTGATGGAATACTATTGTATTATAAGAAACGAGGAACAGATGGGCTTCATATTTACCTGAAGAGGCTTATACAAACTGATGCTGAATGAGAAGAGTAGAACCAGGAGAAATTTGTACACAATCACAGACACAACATATGTGTGATGACCAACTATGGTAGACTGGACTCTTCTCAGCAATGTAGTGATATAAGTCAATCCCAAAAGACTTCATAATGGAGAGAGATGTCTATATCCAGAGAAAGAACTAGAAAGAACTGAGTTTGAATCCTGATTGAAGCAAACTAGTTGATCTTTTTCTTTTTTCTTGTTTGGTTTTATTTCCTCTTTACCATTTTTCATTCCATCTAGTACAATTCACCTTTGTAACCTGACTAATATCTAATGTGAAAGTATTTGCAGATCCTATACTGGACTGTATGCTGTCATGGGCGGGGAGGAGGGAGGGAAAGAAAATTTGAAACTCAAGGAATTGTGGAATTGAATCTTGTAAACTAAAAGTAAACAAACAAATTAATAAAGACAAAAAATGTTTATTGATTGATTTCATGATTAGAGGATCTAAGCAAAGAGAAATGAGATGTTCCTCTGAAGTGTAGTTGGACCCTTCTTGATTGTCACATGATAGTTGATCATAGCTTAATTTAAAGTGAGACATGGCACTTATCACAGTCAGGGTTCGTGTGAGATTCTTATTTTGCTCAAAATTATGTTTTCTTAGTATTAATATACAAATAAAAATAGTTTTTGTCTGATATTTATCTGGTTTTTGTCTGGCCTTTATCTAGTATGTCTTTAACTATGGGAATCCACCAAGGATTTGTCTTAGTTCTTTTTTCTCTTGATACTATTGCCCTTACTCCTTCTTCCACTGATATATTCTATTATTACTATGAATCTCAAATATAAATATTTATTTATATTTATATAAATATATATAGATGAACCTCAAATATATGATTACATTTGAGATTCATCTATATAGAAGAGAGGAGAGTAACAGAAAGAGAGAGAGACAGAGAGAGAGAGTGAGAGAGACAGAGAGAGACAGAGAGAGAAAGAGAGACAGAGAGAGACAGAGACAGAGAGAGAGAGAATCTCCAACCCAATCCTGGTTTCTCTTTGGTCCTGTAGCCTCTTATCTCTGCCTGCCTAATAAAACAGGTCCTTCCACATCTCACTTGTGTTGGGTAACTGCTGCCAAACACATATTTACCACAATGCAGAAATTATAAAAAAAAAAAAATATATATATATATATATATATATATATATATATATATATATATATAGGTTTTATTTTATGCTCAAGCATAGATTTATGCCTCAGAGAAAATCTAAACCTTAATTCACTAGGAGTTTCACAAGTCCTCTTATAGGCAAAATCACAACAATCTTGTACATTCCTCAGGCCATAAAAATTAAAGGGATGATAGATCCAAAATCCCATTCTTCTTTTGATATCATAAAAGCTAAACAAACAGTTAAATAGAGTCATAATCTCATCTATTCCCTAAGGAAACAAACTTCAGCAAACAAATTCTATAGGTAAACTAAATCAGGTTACAGATTAAACTACATTTAGAGCATTAACAAATAGACTGAGGAGGAGGATTTACATTTCAACAAGGAGTCAGAGGCAGTTAAGATTCTTTCTTTGGTTTCTTATCTAAGGAATATTTAAAGCTCTGGAGCAAATTTTCACATCCCCAGGGACAGCTTTTGTTCAGATGAGGTTAATATTAAAAGGGGCTTTTAGTAAGCAAAAATTGCAGGAGGAATGGCCCTGAGTCCCAAATAATAAAGGGACATCAAAAATTCCTGTAACAAGGACTTTGATGAACACTTTCCACTTAGAATCAAATGTCTGTATTTTTTCTAATGTCACTGGGGACAAAAAAAATTAATAATAACCAACATTTATATAGTTCTCTGAGTTTTACAAAGTGTTTTCCTCACAAAGATTCCCATAAACTAACTGAGGGCAAGGACTGTGCTTTAATCCAACTCTGACACTTATTGCCTGTGTGACCAGGCAAATCATTTCAACACTCAAGGCATCATTTGTAATATGAACAAGTTCAACTCTACTATGCCTTTCAGCTTTAAAGATTCACTGAGGTTAGGACATACAAAAACCATTATTCCTATTTTACAAAACAAGATGGGGGTAGAAAGGGGGAATCCAAATAAATTCAGTGATTGGTTGAAGGTCATTCATGTAGTAAGAGACCAAAGGTTGAACCCAAGTATTCAAATTCAGAATCCAATGCCCTTTCCACTCTGTCTTCCTCTTTCAACCTCTTGATTTAAAGAGTCAGCTACTACTCTTAATGAAGCAGGGTTACATATGCTGATTCACTGAAATACTCCTAAGTCATTGGAATACTCACCCTGATACATAATCATTAGGCAACTAGGTGGTGCTATGGAGAGAGCAGAAAGAGTTCTGGACATGGAATCAGAAAGACTATATCTGACCTCCACCACTTATTAGTTGACTCTCTCTGCCTTAGTTTTGTTATCTATAAAATCAAAATAAGAATACCACCTACCTTCCAAGGATATTGTGAGGACCAAGTAAGATAATATTTGCAGAGTGCTTTGAAAACCTTAAAATGTTAGCTATTATTATGACGATTAGTCCTGGGGCCATTTATTCTCATTTCTGCTTAAGGTGCTCCAAACTTGGCCTTGGTTTCCCAGTTAGTGCCACTTCAAAGCCTGCCTCTGACCACTCTATATATCAATTCTTATTTTCAAGGATCTTGGTTTAATGCCCCCTTCATCAGGGCCAGATGTCTAGATAGCCCTATTGCAGAATTACAGAATTTCAGAGTTGGAATGTAAAATAATGATGATCTAGTCCAGGGGTGTGGAACCTGTGACCTTGAGGTCACATGTAGCCTTCTAGGTCCTTGAGTGTGGCCTTTTGACTGAGTCCAAGTTTTACAGAACAAATCCTTTTATTAAGGAGCTTGATTCTAGATTCTAGTCCAAATCCTTTATTATACATATGAAGAAAAGTGCCTTGGCCAAGGTTATACTTTTAATAACAGAACTGCCTATGCAGTATAATTTGAGACATACAAATTGACCCTACAGCCCAAGGTATTTGACCTACCAGTCTATATTTGTGTCTCAATTTCCCACCATTCTTTTTTATTTAAAGCATATGCCTATCAAAATGAAAACATGTTAGTTTATGCCACTATCAGCTATTCATGACAGAACGAATTTATCATCATAAATATCAGAGTAGTGTTCTTAAGGAACTCAACCCAAGAGAATTGAGGTTTTTTGTTTGGTCGGGGTTTTTTGTTGGATGGAGAAATATGTGAAAAATGAAAAGCTGGGAGCATAGAATACAATCTGGGGAGGGAAAATCTTGGTGAGGCAGTATGGTGGGAACAAGTAAGGGATACTGCTGGAAATTTGGGAGTTGGGATATCAAAAGGAAGAGTATCCCCTAAAAAGATGGGGGTAAACAGTACTGAAAACAAATGCACCTATTTAAAAAATCAAAAGTTGTCTATGTTTTTTAGTAATGCAAGATGATATATCTGCCGATTTGATGCATTTTTAGATCTATCATGAATTTATAATTTAACTTTTGCAGAGGGTTGAGTTTTGAGGAATTTTTTATTTTTCTATTCATGTTGCTGTTTTCAACTAGGGCTGAATTCAGCAACAGATTTGTCATTTGGTGATTTGTAACAATCAGATGGTGAATTCTCTGAAGAGTAAGATAATGCTATGGATAGGCTGCCAGACATTTTATTAAATGACTGGGATAAAGGCATAGATTGCATGCTTATCAAAAGTACAAATGACACAGAGCTAGGAAATAAAGCTCACATCTTGGATGGCAGTCAGGATCCAAAAAAGATATTCACAAATTAGAACATTGGGCCAAATTCAATAGGACAAAATTGAATAAATGTTGACCCTTAGGTTAAAAAAAATCAACTTTGAGACTACAAGACAGGGAGGTAGGGTGAGACATTAATCACTATGGGGTTAATAGACTGCAGGTGATTCAGCAACAACAAAAAAATCCAATGCAAACTTAGGTTATATTGAGGCAGGTATAGTGTCCAGAAGGAGAAAGCTGATAGTTCCCAATGTCTATCATTTCAAAGAGAGGTTTTCTGTAAGAAATTAACTAGCTTATTCACTCACTGACCTTTTTACCCATGGCTTATTGATGATGTATTTTAATCAAGGGAACTAAGTAGTCTGCACAAGAACAGCAGGATATATAAGAAATTTTGAAAAAATCACCACCTGACAACTCTGAATATGGATTTGATTATAGAAGAGAAGTAGATGGCCCATATTTTGTGATCAATTAAATGTTAAAATATAAGAATTAGCAACCACGGCAGTGAGAGCTTTACAAAATAGAATATTATAGCAAGAAGAGACCTTTCCATCATCTAATATAAACTTTCATTTTACATAGAAGTAAACTAAGGTTCTGAAAAGTAAAAGTGCCTTGCTCAAGGTAACACAGATGCTAAGATCAAAGTCAAGATTCGAATCTAGGACTTTACTTTTACATTTGAGAAAAAAATCACAGTCAATAAACCTTTTTAAGGATTCACTATGTGTCAGGTAGGGCAGCTAAGTGGCATAGCAGATAAAGTGTTAGGTCTGAAGTCAGAAAGATTCATCTTCATGAGTTCAGATCTGGCCTCAGACACTTACTAGCTGTGTGACCTTGGGTAAGTCACTTAACTCTCTTTGCCTCAGTCTCCTCAACTGTAAAATGACCTGGAGAAGGAAATGGCAAATTGCTCCAGTATCTTTGCCAAGAAAACCCCAAATTGGTTAATGAAGAGTTGGACACAATTGTAAGAACTCAGTAACACCATATGCTAGGCACTCTTCTAAGTGCTGAGAATATAAAGGAAAGCAAAAAACAATCCCTGCCTTCAAAAACCTTATAATCTAGTAGCAGAGACAACAAGGGAAAAACTATGTACAAATAAGGTATGTACAAGATAAATGGAAAGTAATTAAAAGACAGGAGACCTAGAATCCCAGAATCTCATTGCTAAAAGAAAATCTCAAAACTCATAAAACCAATCTTTGCCTCAACAACAAAATCCCCTCTAAAACCAACCCAACAAGTGCTCATTCAACTTTTGTTGGAAGACCTCTAGTGAGAAGGAATCTATATGTCCTGAAGCAGTTTACTTTTAGTTAACCTTAACTGATAGGAAGCTTTTCTCATACCAAGTCTAAATTTGTCTTTTTGCAATTTCCTCCCATTTTTCCTGGTTCTAACCTTTGGGACAGGAAGAAAGTCTTTTTCTTCTTCTCCATATCAAAACTTCACATTCTTAAAGATAGTTATAATTTTCCTGATTCCTTGAACTAACTCTTTTCTGGATTTAGTGTCCCCACTTCCTTGAAATAATCTTCATATTAATTCATACCAAGGACCTTCAAGGATAATTTTTTTTAATTCATGAAAATCAAGGATTTATACAAACAATAAAAGCTGCTAATGACACAGTACTTTGTTAGTGAAGAATTTTACATAATCATGCAATTGTCATGACTGTGAAAGAAGTATTATAATTATCCTTAATATTACTATGTGATATATGAGGAAAATACAACTTACTGAGGTTATGTAACTTGCTCTTAGTCACACAACTAATGTTTTAAAAGTAAGACTCAAACCCTGGGGCAGCTAGGTGGGGCAGTAAGAGCTTTGACCCGGGATCAGTTCCAGCCTCAGAAAATGAGCACTCACACATAAATAATGACTGGCAGTGTAACCTTGAGCAAGTTACTTAACCCCAATTGCTGAAGAAGAAGAAGAAGAAGAAGAAGAAGAAGAAGAAGAAGAAGAAGAAGAAGAAGAAGAAGAAGAAGAAGAAGAAGAAGAAGAAGAAGAAGAAGAAGAAGAAGAAGGAGGAGGAGGAGGAGGAGGAGGAGAAGGAGGAGAAGAAGGAGAAGAAGGAGAAGAAGGAGAAGAAGGAGAAGAAGGAGAAGAAGGAGAAGAAGGAGAAGAAGGAGAAGAAGGAGAAGAAGGAGAAGAAGAAGATGACTTGAACCCAGCTCTCTCCTGACTCCAACTCTGACTCTCTTTCCATTGCAATGTTAACTCATACTGTGTTAGTTAAAACACAAAAGAAAACAAACAAACCTGCTTATTTAACCATTTCCATTTACAGGTAAACAAAGCAATGTTTTCAACTACTTATGTTGAGTAAAAATAAAATTTTCTGAAAGATTACATAATTTAAAAAATATAATCAATTTAGCTTTGTTTCACGAAGACGTTAGCTTTCCATGAATTGTGGAACAATTGTGGAACAATTGTGAAACATTTGAAAAGAGTTCAGCTTTAATTTTATTAACCTTCAGCTGGTAAAATGCAGGGCTTTAATAAAAACACTAAAGAAAAAAGAGTAACAGCATTAATATTTTGTGCTTATAAAGAGGGGGAAAGCACTGTTGTTAAGTGCTGAAAGGTAGCAACCCTTTTATTTGTCTCACCATCGATACAAAGAAGAAAAGAAAAATTTAGGCAGCAGAGGGCACCAGCATCCTTAATCGAGGAAATGTTTAGTCACTTGATAAAGTGGAGCCTTAGTCTTTGCTTTTATACTGGCAGCACCTTTCCTCCAAGGAGCTCAAGTACTTATGATCTGTTTTAAAGAACAAATTGTCCCAGAGCAGTGACAAAGAGATCCCCTGCTGGGAAGAACCATCCTGTTCTCTGTTTTTCTAAGGTCATCCCAGAACAGTGATAATTGAATACCAAAACTTCAGAAAATTAAATTTAGGAATGAAAACCGTATTGTGCTAACGGGGCAATGTCATCTTAATACCTATGAAATGAAGTTCAATTAAAATAGTAAAGTACAGTGGCCTTTTATGTTCTAGGCTCTCCTCACTCCAAGTACTAGTGCACACCAGGTAGATTAATTTTCTTCTTTTTAAAAGGCCAGCATGTGTTGAGTAAACAGTCTTTTATGTGGTAAGATTCAATAATCCCAAAGACCATCTGCCCCCAAAATCTCATCCCACTTGGTCTGAAATGGCCACCATTGGAATGCTAAGGGCATCAATCTAAAAGGCATATATAAATCTAAAAGGCAAGTTCAATACATATGTATACATATATATATATATATATCAGTTTAATATTTGCAAAGCACTTCACATGTATTATGTATCCCATTTGAACTTCACAGCAACTCAATGAAATAGATATGACAGATATTACTAATCACATTTTTCATATGAGGAAAGTAAGAGCTAGGGAGGTTAAAGGACTTATCAATTGTCACATAGGTCATCATTATTGAAAACAAGCTACAAATATGGGTCTTTATGACCCCAAGTCCAGCCATCCACATGCTCACTTCAAATTACTGAAGAGCTCTTATCTAGGAGAGATTAGATTTAGTCTATGAAACGCTATTGGGCAGAACTAGAAACAATGACTGGTTTATTGTGAGGCAGTTTTTAGAAGAAGAAACTTTCTAACAATTGAAGTCATCAGAAATCAAATGGGAAGTCTTCATTGTTAGAAAAGCTCTCTGCCACTTGTACAAGCGGAAGATGACTATGAGAAATGTTGTAGAGAATTCAAATAAGGGGGTAGGAGTAGGTAGGGGTAGTCGATCTGTAAGGTCCACTAAAACTCCAAGATTATATGATTTTATTAGTTCATTTGTAAAATTTAGTGTATTATCTCTTTTAGCTCAAAATCCAATAAACTTAATCCCTCTTCCACACCAGCTGTCTTTAAACAGCTGAATGGTTATGATTTTCCTAACTTTACCCCCTCATCCATATCTTCTCTTCTCCAAAAAAGAAAATTGTATTAATTGAAAATGTTATTCTGTAGAAGAATAAGGAAACCATGGGGGCAAAGATCTACTCAGGTATTGTTTCTGATCAATGAGGAGCAAATGGATGCCAAAATAGAAATATGAGAACCTGGGAAGGAAGAAAACAGGCCATAGGAGAGATGAGGGGAGGAAGGGAAAACTGGAGGTAATCTGATGTATCCCCTGAACTTTGTGAGAACTGATTTCAAAGAATTCAATTGCAATGTGGGTTGTATCCCAAAGACTAAAATTTAACAGAGAAATCCACCCAAGAGTGATAAGAAACTTTTAAGAATGATATTCTGTCAAGATAAATAAAAATAATTTCAATGATAATAATAATGAAAAGAGGGAGCTGTCTAAAATGTCTGAAGTTGATATAAATGGAACTAAATTACACAAAGAAGTTGAAAACAGAGATAACTATGAGTGAATACAAAAAAAATAGCATGATCCTGTCAGTATCAGGAACATTAAAAGACAGAATGAATTGAAATTTTGCTGAACGGTAAAGACAAAAGAAGGGTCTTAAGAATGTCTATGATAGGGGGAAATAAGAAAAACAGATAGTAGAACTATTTATATTGGAGGTTTTTCATGTCTTCATATTAGGAAGTATAAAAGACAAATGTAGGGAGGACTGAAGGAGATAAACAGAGCAAAAAATAGGAAGACCTAGGGAATATAGGCAGAAGAAAACAGGAAAAAATTAAGAACCTAGCTAGAATGGAGAGGGGTTGAAATCCAAGATAAGTGAAGAAATGCCAGAGAGAGAAACTAGATGTCCTCAATGAGGTAGTCACCAGGACTTGACTGGCAACATTCCAAGAAAAGAACTAGCCAATGTGATTGCTGAGTTGCTGCTGCCAATGAGCCTTGAAAAATTGTGCAGAGTGGGAGAGATGCCAGCAGAAAATGAATATAAGCAAATGTCCCAATTTTAAGTAAGAAAAGATGTATAATTCAAACTATATGCTAGTCATCTTGACTTCTATTTTTAGCAAAATTTAAAGCACATTATTAAAGCTATATTCTGTGGTCCTTACAAAAAGAAGCAAATATAGTTTCATCAAGGATGTCATGCCATATGGGCAATGTTTTACTTGACTTTTTTTCCCTTCATTATAAGGGTAGCTTCATTTGAAAGAAGAAGAAGAGAGGAGATTAAGCACAAATGCCTATGATATTTTTAAAAACCTATCAGTAAAACTTGTTCTTAAAAGAATATGATATAAAATTAACTTCATAGGATTGGACTCTGGGTCAGAAAACCCTGGGTTCATATCTTGCTTCTAACACTTCCTAGATATATGACCATGGAAAACTCACCTAAATTCTCTGAGATTTGGACAACTTTCTAAGACTATAAGGTATAGAAAGTTACAGCATTGACCACAGGTCCTTACCATATTGTCTTTGAACTAATTGTTACCTTATAGACTGAGGTGATGACAATACAGGGTAAATAAATTTTAAAACACAGGGGTGAAACATAAAAATACTGGAAAGAAGAGGAGAAACTATGCATAGGGTAAGTTGGAGTCTGAATTAGTGAGGCTTAAAGTGAAAGGTAAAAATTTAGGTTAAATTTTGCCTAGAATAATGAAAGGGAGTAGTTGCAGAAAGGCCATAAGTAATAATAATAATATGTCACATTTACAGAGCATTTTTAGGATATCATTTGATCCTCACAACAATCCTGTGAAATTGGTTCTAAGGTAAAGGATAATATTTCTATTTATATATTATGCAGATATAATATAAATTGATAGTAACATTTGGGAAAAGATTATTAGTTATTACCACACTGGTGATATAGCCTGTATGAAAACTGTGTACACTAGAAATGATCATTGCTGTCGCTGTTTCTAGCTGGTATAAGATACCAGACACTGAGGTCCTTTCTTGAACTAAAAGTTCCAACATTCAAACTCTGCTTCACAGAAAGCACAACTTTGATGGGCTGGTCACATTGTCTGAATGCAAAATATACACTTGCCAAAAAGACCATTTTGTGGAGAACTTACACAGGGCAAGAGTTCACATGGTAGTCAGAAGAAGTGATTATAAGGACACTCTCAAGGTCTCTCTTAAGAACTTTTGAATTGAGTGTGTGACATGGAGACAATGGCACAGGACCACTCAGTTCAGCATGCCCACATCAGAGAAGGTACTGTGCTCTATGAGCAAAGCAGAACTGAAATAGCTCAAGAGAAATTCAAGATGCACAAAGTTAGAGAATCCACCCCAAATGTTCACAGGTACTATTTGTGCCCAATCTGTGGTAGAGCATTCTGAGCTCATATTGGTCTGATTAGCCACAGTTGGACACACTGAAACTTGACTCTAGCATAGTGATATCATTTTGGTACTCTTTGAAAATGAAGGACAACCACCACCACCACACTAGAAATATTCCCTGCTCCATTAAAGTTTAAAGTGTAGGGTTTGTGTTATTTCAGTAGTACTTCCAATCACAACCTATAGACACTTTTATATTCTATACTATTTTTGACTTTGTATATGCTACAGAGAGCTAACCATGGTGCTGAAGGTTTTTTACTTGCTCCTATATGTCTGGATATTAAAAAATAATAACTAGCAATTCATGGAATTTAGCATTTTGAGTTTCTTTACATGTTAGCTGTATCAACTAGTAAAGTACCTTGCACACAGTAGGCATTCAGTAAAGTATTCATTGACTGATATGAATCATAGTTTAGGTGTCTAAATATACCCTAATTTCTAGGTAATTTTTTTCTGCATAGGTTCCTTTTGGTTTTGGTTTTGTTTCCTTGTGGCTCTCTTCCCTAGACCTTCCTGTTCCTCCCCTATTCATTCCCATCTTAGCCTTTTAAGTTCCGCAGTTTTTCATATTGCAGAAGCCTGAACATGGAATTAAATTCCTGAGATCTTACTTCAAATATGTTTCTATCCCTTCCAAGCTATATGAACATGGTTAAATCCTTTTGAACCTAATCAGGAAACTGGAGATAGTAATACTTAAAATACCTCATATGAATGAGGAAAGTACTTTGTGAACCTGAAATTGATATAGAAATATTCTTTCATATGATCATCCATTTAAATCTAGAGAGGACCTCAAAACCCATCTGGTCTAATCACCTCATTTTTCATAAAAAGATAACTTAGAGGTTACTTGCTTAACTGGTCATAGCTAGTAAGAGATGGAGCTTGACTCCACACTTCCTGATTCCTAATCCAATGTTTTCTGCAATTAGGAATTATTTAGGTGACAGGGTCCTATCTAAAACTGAGAAATAGGTATGATGAACATTAAAAAATGTTATTACTGGAAGGAATGAGCTCTTCCAGGTAATAGGATTTGAGAGTTAGAAGTGACCTCAGTGGCCACATAATCTAATTCATACATACAATGAATCCCCACTAAGATATACCCAACAAGTGGTCATCCCACTAACATGTCCTCAAATTCCAATATTGTTCTAATCCAATTGGCATGAAATCATTTTATGTTCCTTTGTATATTCTTCGCATTTACTTACTTGTATATATGTTTGCACACTTATATTCTCCCACCCTGGGAACATAACCTCCTTGAGGAATTACTTTACTTTTGTATTTGTAACCCCAATATATCACTTTTTAGACATTTCCTCTTGAAGAATTCACTCCAGCCACCATATTTATCTCTCCCTTTTGCAACCTTGGACTCTGTTCCTGGGTCCCCTGGCTTTGATGAGTGATCTTTCATCTACTCATGCTCCACACCAGTTTCCAGCCAAATTTACACCATGCCAAGATGTTTCTTCCCACTCCCATTTATGTGAGGCTTCCTTATCATAATATAAGCTCCTTGAGAGGAAGGACAGTATTACTTCCTCTTATTTTTATCCCCAGTGCTCAGCACAGTGCCTGGAATGTAATTCCCTATTTGTCTATCTCTACTTATCTACTATTAAACTGAAAATTTATATTAATTCTATTTTGCTAAGACTTAATCAAGCTAGATTTAACATTACTTTTCACAGTTTCTTCACATTGTAAACTTCACCCACTACCCACATCCTGGAGAAACTTGTCTAAAGGTCAAACTTTTGTCTTATAATTACCTTCACCTTTGTAACCCCACCCATCACCCATTTTTCCAAGAAAACTTGATTAACCCAACTCCCATCACCTGAGATCCATTGCTCAGTTGTTTGAATCACATATTTTGGCTGTGCTTAAAGGGGTTTCAGAAGGGGAGATCCAAATGAAGTAAGCTCAATTCTGAGGTACCTTACCTTACTCCAAATTTTGCTCTGTCATCACTTGACCCTGTCAGTGCTCACTGAAAGTCTTTGGCCATCAAGAAAGGCCATTAACCCAAGTTCATCATTAATGCCTAATTAATAAATTGATCATGCTCAGAATACTGTCTTTCAATTTACCTTAAATTCTACCATAACACTATCCATAGATCTATCTAAATGTCTGGCTATTTACCTACCTATCCATCTGTCTGTCTGTCACCTATCTATCCATGCCTGTCTGTATCTAATTTATCCATTGAATTACTTTCCTTTGTTTTGTAAAAATTTAGCATAGAGTTAGTCACATAACAGGAAGCACTTTATAAGTATTTGTTGAATAGAACTTAATTCCATCCACCTATGCTTGACCCTGTGATTCTCACTATATTAAATCAAAACAGAAATATTCCTGTTCCTTGCTCTCTGGGAGTTTACAATAATCAAAATTTCCTTCAGAAAAAAATATAAAAATCAATTCAAGTGCTTTTGTAAATTGATGGCTTATTGATAAGTCATAAAGAAAATTAAAAAGAACATGCTGGAAAGTAAATGACACCAACAAGGATATTAGTTATGGTACATAGAAAGGCATTGTTTTGTTTTGTTGTTCAGACCT